>JAWLSL010000046.1:0-123455 GCA_033980235.1 Diadema setosum
GGAGGTAAACTATGTGAATTCAAGTGTATCAATATTGCAACAATCTTATATTTTCTTCCCGCCATACAAGGAAATGCCTAACTGCTTAAAAGTGAAGAATTGAACGTGTGATACGGCACAGAATCCTACACAATTTTGTAATTTCAATTTACTGCTCATTATATCGTTTTGATGGTAACAGGCAGGATACTTTTTCTGCATCTTATATCTGGACAGAAAAAGAATAAAAGCTTCTCGAGTCAAAATAATTTTTTTTTTTTATCGCATAAGTCTTTTTTACGATTGACAAAGCGAGAACAAACTATGTGATTTGCAAAGAAACTAGTATCATATTTGGGTTAGCTTTATATCAAGCTTGGACTGGTGGCATAGCTGCTCTTCCTTATAGGTTTAACAAACTATATATAATATATATATATATATATAAATATATAATAAGCATTGGACATTTTACAATGTATGATCTAGCACAAAATGAATGCATAAAGCCTAATATATTATCAATTTGAGCTCAGTAACAATTCAACTCATTTTATTATCATTATAATTATCGTTATTAGTATCATTATCATTATTATCATAATTACTATTATTATTTTCATTATCATCATCAACATCATCATCATCATTTTGGTATCAGGGGAATACAATAGTCGACACACCGTGATTTCTTTTTAAAATTTGCATTTTTTTTTTTTTTGGGGGGGGGGGGATGCTGTATACAAAGGAAGAACAAAAGCACAGTTTTTTTTTTTTCAAGTTTCAGGCAAACATGCATCGATCATATTGGTAACAAGAGTACTACAAGTGAGTAGACCTCTACTTATCAGCCATGAATGCATTATTTGGTGAGCAGTATCTTAAATACAAACATAGAGTGATAGGGAATCTATATACAGTGCATTTGGCGTAAATCTGATTAGCCATCATTGAGTTAGATAGGAAGATTAAGCTATCTATGTCATTTATGACCTCATGAGCTTTGACCTTTAATAAACTTCGACCCCAAATCTAATCATCTCTTTATAACCTCATTGTGAACACATCTTTTAACCTTGGCGAAAATCCGAATATCCGTGTTGAATCATTATGAGATAACACTTATTTTATGTGTATATGGGTATACTAGTAACCGAAATAGTAGTATAACATAAAGTTGGGACGGAGAATACTTACATCGAGCAAATCAACCTTCGAGCTGACTACCGTCATTGGTGAACTCACCCCTAACTAATGTCAAACCTCAAAGCGAGACTTTAAATGAATTCGATGCCATGGAGTGCGTGTCGAAAAGCTCTGCTAAAAGCACGTTTTTTTTTTGTTTTTTTTTTCATGTTGTGCTGATGTTAGACAATGTCTGCCCTGGCAGCCACATTAACAAGTTAATATTTTACCTTCCCAGCCGATCTCGATGGAGCCAGAGTCATGGAATTAGCGCCTCGTGAAGGCGTGTATTAGATAAAGTTAAAAGTCCCTTCAATGTAAGCGTGATTTGAAAAATACAAACAAACAAAGAAACAAAGAAACAAATAAACAAACGAAATTACTATATTATTCTTACTATTCGTATTCTTTTATTATTATTATTATCATTATTATTATCATTATTATTACTATTTTTATCATTATTACCACTATGTTTATCTTTTTTTTTGGGCCTACCGCAAGAGACAACAACAACAAAAAACAATCTAAAAGTGGAACTTACCTTTTTTCTTACTTTTACTAACCCTGTAACTCAGTGTGGAATTCCAATATTCACTCGACATGACTGTGATTTTGCGGACAAGACCAGCACCATTATGCAAATTGAAATTGGGGTCTTGATTCAGAAAATGAAGTAAAGAAAGACTTCAGATTTGTGTTTTTTTTTTTTGAGACTGTAGCATGTAAAGTAGGAAATGTAATGATGTGTCGGCTTCTTAGCTGCTATTGCTGAAATCTACGATATTTGTTATGACGTACCATCCAGCTTTGTGTAGGATACACCGAAGCAATAGATCGAAATTATTATTTTTTTTTTTTTACAGGGAATGATATGCTTTGATAAGCTTCAAAATTGTGATGAACGTGTTAGATAATAAATGCACCATTTCACACACTCTTTCTTCCGCAAGTAGCCAGAACGTAGTGAGGTTTTGCTTCTGACTACGAGTAAATCTGCTTGGCCCCAAATTTAGCAACTACAAGTTCTACCTAACTTCAACTCTTGCAGATGGATATAGAGTGTAGATACTGTCGAATTGAATGATGTAGTTGCATTTCACTTTTTTTTTGAAAGATTTCAAAAGAAACGAGTCAAGAAAGATGAATACAAATACTCAATACAAGGAGACTGGCGTAGAGTAACTTCGCTATTGATTGATAGGCTAAAAAGAAAGCAAATAACAAATTACTTTATTTAGTTGGTAACAAAGCTTTTGTGGATACATTATTTACTATCATTAGACTGATATCAGATTATTTCATGCCTAACCTGCTTTTTTTTTTTAATTATTGGTAACTTTGGAAATGAGGTAATCAAGTGAGAGTGTTAATTCTAGGAAAAAGAGTAATCTTCCCGTGCCTTTATTCCTACCAATTCCTGAATTTGATGGTAATTTGTTTGATGATCTACGCACAACATTTTGCGTCGTGAACACCCTCTTTTATAAGAGGCCCTGTTTCCACCAAACATGTTTGCCTATAAATAATAGTAATAGTACTAGCAATAGTAATAATAATAGTAATAGTAATAGTAATAGTAACAATAATAATGATAATAATAATAACAACAACCATAGTAATAGTAATAATAATAATAATAATAATAATAATAATAATAATAATAATAATAATAATAATAATTATTATTATTATCATTATTATTATTATTATTATTATTATTATTATTATTATTATTATTATTATAATATCTAGCATAATGTTTGGCATAAAACCAGTCAGTTTTTGTGGTTGATTTCTTTAAAAGTGTTCAGCAGAAGACAATATCTTGGGGCCGCTATTGGCTTTTTTTTTTCTACAGCGATCGTAAAAAGCGAGGAGAGACAAAAATGTATCCCGTGTCATTAGCTGTCCGCCGAAAGCTATGACATCTTAATCGTTTTGCTTTGTGTCGTTTTTACTAAGTTTATCAGCATATTGTCACTACAGTGTACAACTCTGATTTGGTGTTCATATTTTACATGCACATCCGATCTACAAGGCGCCAGACACACCTCATGAGCACTTCATGAGCGCGACATGCGGAGTTGATGACAAGTTTTTCTGTGTATAAATGCCAGCGATACGTGTAACTTTATCGGTGAAAATGTTAAAACACCAAAGGTTTTGCTTTTTTTTTTCCTTGTGTCTCCCGGGTGGCGTCGAACTGTCTTCAAGTGGAAATTCGCTTATTTACCCGTCGTGATTGCAATTTTGCAGACACGACCAACATCCAAACTGAAATTGAAATTTGACTCTACCTTAAAGGGATGGTATATGTAGAGTCTTCGTTGAGATGGGGCTTCAGTTTTCCAACTTTTTATGTTAGATGAGAAACCTCTTATGAAATATTATGAAAGAGCATATTATTCTATAAGAGGAATTCAAAGTTTATTTGATGAACATCAGTTTTGAAATGATTGAGATATCTAAACAAAGGGATCATAATAAAAGATGGGACCGGACTTTTACTAGGATAGTTTTATTTTACTTTCTCTCTAGAAATATCAGCCTTTGTAATACCGATTATCACCAAACAAACTTTGAATTCCTCATAGAATTGCATGCTCTCTAATATGTCATAAGTGTTTCCTAGGTATCTCGCAAAAAGTTAAAAGCTCAATCCTCAGCTCAACCAAAACTATATATCATCCTCTTAAGAGAGTAATGATATGCGTTTACACCATGTTGTCTGCGGCCTCGGCAGTCCCGTTTGCTAGAAATGCAGCTGTCAGACGCTACTCTAATGGCGTCTGCTCATCCTTCACGTGACTGCCCATGTTTCCTTCACTACCCATGTCTCCTACATTGGGTTTCACGTCCCACTATACTACCGCCTCCAAGTTTTGTAACGGCCTTTCATTTATACATTGTCACATTTGGCTGCCGTATGATCAGTAAGACACAAAAAGTAACATGTACAGCTATTAAGCCATTTGGTGCCTGCCGTCAAGCTCTGGATAGAAAGTTAGAGAGAGGTAGAGGGAAAGAGGAAGAGAGGGAAACGAAGTAGAGTGTGGAATTGCTAATGATGAATTCGGAGAGCCTGATGGCAAGACCCAAAATTGAATCTGCAGCGTGTTGACAAGAATGTTTGATCGGACAATAGCATACCAATTACATCAGAAATTACAATTATTCAGTTTCTGCAAAATATGCTATCAATAAAGACTCTTTTAATTTGCGTTTAAAGGAATAAAAAGACGAGCAGCTTGTTATTTCGGGGGAGAAGTCATTCCAGTATCTAGGGCCCGTAAACATTATCGTTTTTTAAGCGAAAATTGTTCGAGTACGTTAAAGATGAAATGCGTCACTTTGGCGGGTAGGATAATTATGAATCAAATTGTTCGAGTACGTGGAAGGTGAAATGCGTCATTTTGGCGGGTAGGATAATAATGAATTGAATAGTTCTTCCTGAACATGCGAGTAAAATCATCCGGTAACTCCTTGGCAAAAAATTTATACATAGATATGCCGACGTTGTAACTGAATAGATATGATGTTTTCAGTATCTTATTCAAAAAAAAAAAAAAAAATCATTCATATGGGACAAATATCCGACATGATTGATATTTCTGATGGCGCGTTTTTGAATACGGAACAGTATATCAAGAAGATTTCTAGGTGCATTCCTCTACACAAGAATACCATAATTAAGGTACGGAGTAATCAAAGTAGAGTATTAAGATTAAGCAGAATTTGACTTGGAAAAACACTCTTAAGTTTATTAAGAACACCCGTGTTTTTAGAAAGAATATTACTTAAATAACTATCGTGGGATTTCCAAGATAAATCACTATCAATAGAAAGCCCTAAAAATTTTATACTACTAACTTGATTTGATTCAATTTCATTAAACTTAATATTAAAAGGAACAATGAGTTTTATCAATATCAAGTGACAATATTTGTTGGCGCATATCCAAGATTGCACAGATTTAAGTTCTTTATTCATTGTGTTAACAAGAGTGTAATGATCTCTGTGTGTAAAAAACAGATTGGAGTCGTCAGCAAAACATATAAAGGAAAGAATTGGCGAGGAACTAGGAAGATCGTCAATGTACAAAATGAATAATAGTGGGCCTAGTAAGGAGCCCTGTGGGACACCACATGAAATTAACTTTTAACTGAGAATCACGACCATTTATACTCACAAATTGTTTTCTTTTTAATAAATAATCTCGAAACCAGTCCAAAGCCTTCCAACGTATACCATAATGTCGTAGCTTGTAAATCAAAATATCGTGGTCAATTGTGTCGAAGGCCTTTGAAAAATCAAGAAAAACTCCAATAGTGTGGGAGACATCATCTATAGCATGAGCAACTTTGTGGATAAAAGTGAATAAGGCGTGGGTCGTACTGTGGTTTTTCCTAAAACCAAACTGGAAGTTACAAAAACTTCTCACTTTTCGAGAAATTTGTGTGTGCGCTTGTATACCAACCTTTCAAGAAGTTTTGAAAATGAAGTTAACAAAGAAATAGGGCGATAATTTGTCACAGATTCTTTTTGTCTTTTTCTTTTTAATTGGTACTACTTTAGCTATTTTCATTTTTTTTTTTGGAACTATGCCAGTAGATAACGATAAATTGAAAATGTGTGTTAATGGTGTAACTACTTCATTAATGATGTTTTTAGGGAGGAAATTGGTGATTCCGTCACATCCAGAGCTTTTCTTAGTGTTCAAATTTTGAACGATATCTTTGATTTCTTCTTCAAATGACTGGTTCGAAAAAAAAAAGAGACTGCTGATGTACTCGGTAAACATTTTTAACAATAACCTGTACTATTATGTAACATTACATGTGGCTATATCCATACCAGAGTTCATAATTGAGCCCTTGTACATAATCATAATGTATATATAATAACACTGTGCTTTTTCTTTGATATTGTATTTGTCTATGTTCCATATGGGGCTTACATTTTGCAAGCAGTGCTTCTTACTAGTCCCCTCCACATTTGATATATACATGTATATAATGAATACAATTATATTAAATGTCATGTCATTTCATTGATGTCAAACATGATGTACATTGTTCTAAACATTATCACGTAAGGAATTTTCTTTGTTCAAGATCACAGCCAAGTGATTATGTCTAAAATGTTAATTCTATTTACTTCTTTACTTCTATTTTTACATCTATATTTCTATTTTCGTATTCAAATAACATTATTTAAGCATGCCCCCCCCCCCCCGAAACATTTCACGGATATCTTGATGTGGGCTGACTTAATATTCAGACGGGATGAATAATTGAGAAGTCTCCGATAAAAGCACAACCATTGTTGAATAACTCCTTTCGCGTTTAGCATGTTTAGACAAGGGAATATTGTTAGATTGTAGGAATTTAATACCACATAAGATACAGGTCATGTGTATAGTAACTGTACGATGTGATCTGGTAACTGAATCAAGTGAAGGAAACTAATCTTTATCTATGATATTATCATGTCATAGTGCAGTTGATTGCTTCAGAACATACGGAATGAAATGAACATCTTTTTGACACCAAACATGGTTAGGCAATGCCGTAGCTTCATCACATCATTTCTTCTGCTGATATAAACACAGATAATGTCCGGAACATGGTTTCCTGAATGTGCTTTTGCGGGTGAGGTATCAAACTGTCACATTATTGTACCCTGAATATTGATATCTCTGGCATAGGAACTGTCTATAAACCCAAAAGACGGTTCTAATCGAGTCGCAGGTCAAAGTTTGTAAAGAAACAACATGTTGACCTCGTCTCTGTTTCAGCGGGTGCAGTTCCTTTCGATATTTATCTGTTCGGCCAGTGATGGGGAAATCCCTACTCAATGCACGATCAATGAAAAGAGAAAGGAGTTCAATCGCAGCCGTCTTCTAAGCACATGGTAACGGCAGACAGATTTAATGGGAGCTGTAGCTGCTCTTTCGTTTCCACAGTGACTGAAACCGTGCAAGGCCTTGGTACGAAGCTCTGTAACTGGTTCTCATGGAAGTTAGTCTTTGAAAGTTCATCGGCAAAGGAAATATCAGCGTGCGAGAGCTGAGAATGTTAAATAAGTAAGTGTTGAGAGAAAAGGGGAAAAAAGATCCCGCCCTTTTCTCTTGTATCACTGGAACTAGCAAGAAACCTTGCTTGCGTAAGATCAGACAAGCAATATGACTCACAAAAAGGAGTTGTTTTGTCCCCAGTTCAAATCCCTTGTTATCGCCTATTGTCAGACACCTCTATATCAGCGTGCAGTCCTCCCCCTACCCTCCCCCCCCCCCCCCCCGTCAAGACGTCAGAACGTTATGGTCTTCACCTTCCACCGTAATTCATTTTTGTTTTTATTTCCAGTTTTAGTTTTAGTTTTTATGATAATGACCAAAAAACAAACAAACAACTTGACTTCATTCCATCGGAAAGCGGGAGAAATCATATCATTAGCCTTGAATGTTACATTTTAGTTTTAGCTTTTATGATAATGACCAAAAAACAAACAAACAACTTGACTTCATTCCATCGGAAAGCGGGAGAAATCATATCATTAGCCTTGAATGGTACATTGTATACCCATGAAAACTCGAGGAAATGTAAATATTTCATGACAATTTTTTTGAATACTGTTAGCAATTCCTTTGTATCATTCCACTACTGTGTATGCATGAAAATTACTGCTTTCTTATCCAGTGAACTAATTGTCCGTATTTCGTCCAACTTCAGTGATGTGTTTTGTTTTTGCATTCACCGAGTGCATAACGTTTGAGGTAAATCTACCTTAATAATATTTTGTGTTGATATTATTTCATTGCAAAGCATCTACTGCAACCATAAATCCTTTGACTACCCATATGTAATGTGCAAGCCATAGGGGCGGGGGATGTTTCGAATGTTGTCCCATCCCCCCCCCCCCCCCCCTCCAACCCACCTCAGGGAGCAGGGTCCACTCGAAAAAACACAGAGAAGTTTAAAAATGCAACAGAAAAATGAGTTTTCTAGATTTCAAAGAAAAAAAATCCAAATATGGGATCAATGACCCTTGACCCCCTCGACACACTGAAGAACGATTTCACAATTGTCATCTACTCTGAATATCTTTTTCCTCTTAAGTTTCTCTTTGCAGATTTCAAAAATATTCCATCTAATGTGTGCATCAGGGTCCCATTTCATAAAAAAAAAAGTTGATATATCATGATCGCAACTCTTGCTGGAATGGCAAGTGTCATAGTAACGACAAGAATCCAGCTTCCTGAAAAAGTTGTCATTCCAGCAGGAACTTCTATTATGAAACAGGTCCCAGATCGCTGAATCTCAATTCTAAACTATTCTGCAAAAGCTCTCCCGTGTTGGAGGGGTATGTCCCATCACCACCACCACCACCATCCAACGGCTAGATTATCTCTGCGCTTAGGTAGCTTTGATTCGGGCTTTGTTTGTTTGTTTGTTTGTTTATTTTTCTCTTCCTTTTTTTTTTTTTTTTTGGTGCAACTGAAGTACATGAATAAATCATCGTCTTCCTTTCTCTTAATAGACTAAAACAAAATCCAAAAGATGAGCCCCGGATCGATGAATTTCAATCACAGTGTTCTGTGATTTCAATAGTAAAAATGCAAGAGCTCCCTCTTGTGGGAGAGGGTATCCCTCCCTCAATCCGTGCCCCCCCCCCCCACCCCCACCCACACGCGCACACACACACTCACACACACACACACACACATACACACACACATAAACTGCAATTAGATAATTGATTTTAAATAATTTGATCAGCAAATGAGAAAAAAAAAATCACCGGTTTATATCTTGGAATAAAAAAAATTCCATGAACATTCCACCAACAGTGTACACTAGAGCATTGGATTTCCGTTCTACTGGGCAAAACTCCCCCTTGTGGATCCCTTCCCCGTCCCACTCCCTTGCTTACACGTTCTTCAAAAATATTGGGCATTATTATTCTTGCACCCATCCCATGAAAACAATGCAATTCTTTACATTCAGTACAAGAACGTATAACCATTCTAAAAGATAGATGATAGATTAGAACAATAAACCCGTTAAAGCAACAAAGGACATCAGAGGCTTTCTTCAACTATTAAAGGGGAACTATTAATTTGATTTTACTTTTAAAACTATACCCTCTTAGGCGACCTTACCCCGTCAGAAAGAGCCGCTATTTCTAATTTTTAGAAAAAATCGAATAGTTACGGACATGACGTGGCATCTGAGAATAACCCCTCTTATAGGTCACGGAATATTGAAGTCAAAGAAAAACACTTATTGCCAAGTTCCGTCAATTCACTTGTAGATAACAACCCTACAGAAAAACATCCGGGACCGGAGATTTTACAAAGGTATGTGCTCTGATGTGAGCGACAGAATGGTCTTACCCCACTAGATTGACTGCCCTCTTGACACGAATCTCGATTGTTATTTACGGATGTACTAAAAGATGCTGTCCTGGTAGGTTATTGGTCTCCAGCACAGATGTACATGTATAGGGAATTCAGATTTGCAATCCGAGTTTTGATAAATAGAAAAAAAAATGATAATGATTTGTTGAGTATCCTGTCTATGGTGTCGTTTACAAACGAGGTACCCCCCCCCCCCTTGAATTAAATCTTTTGAAAATCTGCTACTGGTACTTGTCTTTGAAAACAAACTAACAAACAAACAGTTTCATACTGTGTCCAACGTACGCAATGACATCCTCCAATCACGAGGTTGTTGCGATGGTTCCGGTAACGTTTCCATATTATTTTTTTTTTTTATTGCGTAGAATTCGATGTTTTCACAGGCGATGAAATACACAAACGCATCGATGTGCTTGGACGAACAAGACTGTTAGCTACTTATGCTGCGAGTTGTACAAACAGGTAAGTTCTATATCATTCAACTATGTCACTCAAGCTCGTGGATGGATAGATAAATAACTTACCAAAAAAGTGGTGACGATGAGCTCTGTTTTCCATCATGCCAAGAGAAACAGAGTTTTATGTCATATCAATGTTCCAGTCAGGGGCGGATCCAGGAATTCCGTAAAAAGGAGCCCCTTTACAAACTTAAAGGGGGTGCACGCCCCCCCCCCACCCCAATTTGTCTTTTTATTTCTTTTGTCTCAACAATAATAATAAAGAGGTGCGCGCCAGGGGCGTCCCGCCTGGATCCGCCAGTAATTAACTTGTTCCGAAATGCAGAGTTTGATGTCTGTATTGGGAGTTATGTGAAAAATAATTACGATCATGGCAAGAGCTGTGCCATCAGGTATACAGTGAAAGGATGCAGGCCTAAAAAGGATATTTATCCGTCATACGTCATCACTTTTGAAACACTTTGCAACGTGTTGATATCTCCCGTTTGACTTCAAATAAAAGAGAACCACGCAAATAAATCAAAACAAACAAAAATTGTTCTTTAACCAAGTAGACTTCAGCCAGTAAACCCATGTGTTTTTATGTGTTTGAGACATATTGCGCCCCCTCCTGGATCCGCCACTGCTATTAGTATGTTTGGTATTGAGATGTTGCTTTTACGTATTCATATCAATCGTTTTGCTCCGTCGTGGAAGTCTATCAAAATTTTCTTACATTTTTACCAGTGATGATATAATGATTTGAAATGTTTATATCGATCATCGATTTCTTTGAACGATACTTATATATATCGATGTAGATTTTGATTCATCCAGGTAGTATGTTAAAAGCGTGTAAATTAAATCTGTTCGACTGGACTTACTTGTGAAAATCACGGAGAAAACAGTTTCATGACTCGTCCGAGTATAGCTTCTTCATCTCTGGCTGGCGAGCATTCACCCGTGGAGGGTGAATGGGCGATGTTACTGCCTTTATTGTCTGTACGTCGAGGAATTTTTCGGATCACCGACTTGTAGGTTGGTGAAAGGTTGTGTCGGAGTCCCCCTCCCCTGTTGAGAGAAGGATTTTCCGCATTCACATACACAATTTCACGGACTCCTCTTTCAAACCATCTGGTTTCCTTGTCAATGATGTCGACCTCTTTGTTATCAAAACGGTGCCCCGTGTTCTTCAGGTGGGCGAACCGAAGTCGGTGATCCAAAAAATTCAATATTATTGTCACCTCATAGTATACTCTTATCATGAACTCCTTTTAGAGACATCATTATTAGTTTTGGTACTGAATAATATCACTCTAATCATTAATATTTGCACAACCTACTTTGTGGGGTTAATTTGAATAAGCTCCACTGCTGAGACTTTCACTATGGGCACTTTCGTGGAGGCATCATTATGGTATTTCTAATATTCTTGTTTGATACTTTTCAGATTTGTTATGTTTGATTTTGGCAGTTTTATCTGGGGCAAATTATTTGTTGTATAGGGACCCATTTTTCTCTCGTTCTTCTCACTTTAAAGCGCAACATCAGTATGATAATGTGTTATAAATCAATAAAAACAACAAGCAAACAAAATTATCCTATTATGGCTTTTTAGTATGAGTGCAAACTTCGGTAAGACATGTAATTGTTACGGTATGATCTCCATATAATGCAAAATCTGATGACGTTATGAGTTGCCACGTAATGGTTGTGACTTCAGCTATTGACAGATTTTAAACGGGAAGCCCAGTGTCCTGCTCCTGCGACCATGCTGGTGCCGGTGATTGTAACGACTTTCATCTCACTCGCGGCCGCTTTACCTGGGACCACACCCACGCCTGTTCCGAACGGTATCCGCGGATGTGCCCGTGAGTGTGGAACAACTCCTTAAAATGTCCTCTACAAACGTTTTCGTTTAAGGCAGGCAACTGAATGTCTGTCACATCTTAAACCACTCCCCTGCCACCCGCGCAAATGGTGTCCTATTTTCGTTTCCACGTGGGTAACTGAAAATGCTTAACTGCTTAGGTTTTCCCGCTTTTGATAGCTGCATGAACTCTTACAAACAAGCTCAAAGTTTCAGGTGGGGTGTGGGGTTATTTTCTGAATTTCCGCCTATTTTCCAATCTAAAGCTTAACTTATAAGCGTATAATGATTAAGTACAAGAAATGTTTTATCAACTTGCCATGTCTTTCAAATTCATTAAATTCTTCCGTTGAAGTGTTAATTGACAAATTGCCCTGCATCGACGTAAATAAGCATTAAATTGATCAATGTTTTTAGTAGTGGCCATGATAAAAATGACAACAACAAAAAAGGTCATGGGGGTACGTAATCGAGAAGGAAGAGGTTCGAATGATAAGTGACAGTGTCCATACCGTGGGCCATTCTCCCTTCTCCCAGACTTAAATAATTGTTACGTAGGAGGCATCAGTCACTATACTTCTGTGCCATGCTTGATCAGCCCTGCTGGGGCGAGTGCGCGTCACGAGACCGACACACACGAGTCATACAGTCCACGAGTCACACAGCTCACAGGTCATACAGCACACTAGTTATACAGCCCACGAGTTGTAGAGAGCCTACAGCCCATGCATTCGATAGTATATGTGACTGTGCACCTCAAAACGAACATAAAGTCGCACACACTGATTTTGCGTGAGGACTGAAAATAAGTGAAATGGGTCAACCTAGCCGAACTTGACTTTTTCATATTTTCTGAAAGCACAAGTCTTCTTTTACATTATGCTTAAATTTGGTATCATAAAACGGGCAGGAAAGTGTATTTTTTTAGCAGTTTATCTCGAACATTTTTTGGTAGAACAGTGTGATTACGTGTGTCTTTAGAATCCCTTTTTCATTTCTGAAAAACCTTGTCCACACTCTTCACTTTCAACTCCAATAACTTTTGAAAGGATAGTGCTACTGCTTTGAAAGTTGGCATTAATTATGGACAGAATGTGTTAATGAGGCATGTATAATTTCAAGTTAATCTGATAATTTCGTCATTGTTGTTACTCTGGTGGTTTACTTCCTGTTTTTTGTCCAATTCATCGCACAGCCAGCACGGTTTGGTAATGATTAAGCGCTTGAATAGACACTGTACTTCAGAGCCTCTTTTCTCAGTTCACCTTTTTCCTGAGTTTGTGCTTTCTTTCCAATATTTAGATAGGTAAGGAGAGTCCATTTGATTTGAGTTATACATCATTTTAAAGCTTGAAGTCTGCTCTTTCAGAATATGGTCTTAACTAAAAATCATGTCTGGCGACTTTTTGTTTGTTTTGAGGTGCATGGTCACATAATTATACAAAAGTCGCAGGAGACCGACTATTGGCAAAAGGGGCTCACTAGACCGACACTATGCAAACAAAGCCCACGAGACCGACACTACGCTTAAAAGGCTCACGAGACCGACACTAGGCAAAGAAGGCCCACTAGACCGACAGGATGAACGGCGCCATCAATAGACCAATTAATTGTATAGGGTGTCCAGATAATGGCATAAGGAAACCGTGAGATGAAAAAGGAGAGTTGCAAGGGTATTATGACGTATTATGAGTATCATGACGTCTTTATTTTCCGACATTCATTATTCTAATTTGTCCTGAAAGGTAACTAATCATTGTCTCTCTTTGCATGGGTGAGATCTTTCAGAACTTGGTAAGCCCTCTTGCTTTTGTTCTTGCTGACACTGTCTTCTACTTCTGAGCACTGTTCTTGTATCCAGTCTTCTTTGACCTGCTTCTTTATGTCTCCCCGATCTTCTTGCTGATGTCTCTGAAAGCAGATGCTCGGTCTATTGGTTTTTGAGTTTTTTCTTGCATCACACATTTCTAGGATCTCATCATTTCTCAAACCAAGGATTGCGTCAGGTAATTTGCGGTCTCTGTCATCATTCCGTCAAATTTCTTCTTCTTCTTCTTCTTCTTCTTCTTCTTCTTCTTCTTCTAGTATAGTACAGTCCACCATGAGGTGTATCAGCGTATTTGGTTGTAATTACCTCTGTATTATCTAATGTAAAAAAAAAAATGAAATTGGCCCAGCATACTCCGATTTCCACCGAAAGGTAAGTATTACTAAATGAATGCTTGCATGTATACACATTACAGAAACTTTAAAATGAAGCGATGTCTTGAGATTATAATGAATAAAATGTGCATAGTAAGGACACTATACGATGCAAGCTGATGTTACTATCCCTATAGGTGGAGATTAATTTGAATATTCTACACAATTCTTACAGACAGTTTGACAGATGAGCTCGATACAAAAGGTCCTTTACTTTAAAGCAACTGCTGATGCCTACAGACTGGATTTGCTGTCTGTACTCTCTAAAAAAATGGAGTGAAAATATTCACTCCTAAAAGAGTGAATTTAGAGTGAAATTGGAGTGAATTTTGAGTGAAAATGTTCATTTTCACTCATTTTGGAGTGACCTCAGGGATCTCTCGAAGATTTTGGAGTGATCCCTGAGGTCACTCTAAAACGAGTGAAAATGAAAATTTTCACTCGAAATTCACTCCAATCTCACTCTAAATTCACTTTTTTTTTTGTATTCACTCTTTTAGGAGTGAATATTTTCACTTGATTTTTTTTAGAGAGTAGATGGCAGTTATGAGGAGTTATCATGATTATCATCTCAGACCTATTCATCTCTCTCATAGATTTTTAAAAGTATCTATATGAGGTCAAAAGACGCTATCAATGAATGAAACAATTAATTAATCATGCTTGTTGATACATCAGTTGACCAATCAGTTTGTCAGTCATCCTGTCAATTACTTCTGAGTTGCTAATTTGACCTTTTCGACCCGAGGGTTTCCATGTCCCGAGTATACTCTACTGGAGGATTATGGTAATGGCTTCTTCAAGCGTCGCATCGAACCAGGCAGGTGGCTCTATAAGATTTCACCGGCCTGCGACATGGATTCAGCCTATGAAAATCTCTTTGTGGACATGGAAAACTACTTCCGGGGTAATCGTCCTTGCAATATTCTTTGCTTTTGTTTAATGTTTGTGTTGCCCCATAAATGCACACAATCTCCGTTGACTTCCTGTTTGCCTTGCACCTGCCTTGCACCGCAAGCAATAATGTTATAGATGTTAACTTTTGCCACCTTGTTTTATCAGTTAAGTCGGGTTGCGGAGTATAATTTTAACGTTTATTTTTATATAGTGAATTAAACAATGTAAATCAGCGTCAGCTCAAACATGCTGAAGAATTCTAATTCTTTGCAAGTGCCTCTTTAAAGATTCGTCCGCCCGAATTCAAGAAGGTGGTACATGTACAATCTTTGTCCATGGTTTAAACCATGGACAAAGACCGTAATTTTGTATGGGGCGCCAAGTGTCGCATGGCCTATTTCGTTACGAAATCGGTCATTTCGTTATAATTATGCTAAATTATGATGTTGTCATTTCGTTACGAAAGGACTGATTATTTCGTTATATGTTAAATCACAATGTTGTCATTTCGTAACGAAATAGGCCACGCGACACTTGGCGCCCCATACAAAACAACGGTCTTTGTGCCACATTCGTGAATTCGGGCCTTTCTGTCTGTTTATCCAAGCAGCTTGAAGAGTTTACTATTCAAACAGCTAGCTGTTTCGTTTGGTTGCACAAAAAAATTCTACAGGTGCAATGGATCGGTTCTGTAATGTATTCAGATTTCATGCACGCTATATTATTCACAAAAATTGCCCTTATATAACAACTACATAGTTTGCCCGACTTAGCAACATCTAAGTGAATTCCAGCCTACGGAACTTAGCATGGGAGGGAGGAAGTAAATAGAATGCGTAGTTACCGCTGCTGGAAAAGAAACATCCATAAATTGTAATAAATTACAGTGATGATCTACTATACCTTTGATGATAGGGGTTCATAATGCCACCGAAGTAGATACAAAGATTCATTGTCAACGGTAACATAACGTTGACTAAAATTATTTTCTTTTTTTTTTCAATTTTACTGTAATTAATTTCTACCCAAGACCATTATGAAGCAAAACGAAATGTCGTCCAGAATGATACATGTGCAACTTATTTGATTCGATTTGATTTGATTTAGTAGTTTCTGCATTATCATTTTATATGTACAATCATTGTTGACATTGGATAAGATATACACGTATACATCGTGTACATACGTTGTTTACAATGTGTTATAACAAAGTGTGTACACGGTATAATAAAATAATACAGAAGCCTTATAAAACTAATGACTCCCAATCGGAGGACCCCAGTTCAATTCCCGCCCAGTGATTACGTCCTTAAACAACATGTTTTATTTTGCCCACTATGTCCCTCTCGACGTCGGTGTATATGGGTGCCTGGTAACACTGGGGTAATGATAATTGCAGGGCCCTCTGGTATAGAGCAGTGGCAGCACTGAAGAGGCTACCCTGGATGAATAAGACCTTATTACATATTAATAAATAAGATCATTTACAATGAAATGATTTTGGTATAAACTGTCCTTAATTATTACTTTTGATATGTTTAACTAGTTCTTTTTTTCTGCAATCATATATATATGAAGGGTTTGTTTGCAAAAACCGATAAGTCCATTTTTGAAGATTTTGAAGTACGATCTTTGTCATAAAGTACAAAATGATACCTTTTAAATGATATATTGGTCACTACATATAAAGGTATATTTTTGAAGTTATGGTCAAAAGAAGCAAAATTTTTCTAATTATTCTCTTTATTTTTCTTGACCTTTAATCGCAAATATCTCCATTTGGGAAATATGGACTTATCGGTTTTTGCAAACAAACTCTTCATATATATATATATATATATATATATATATATTATATAAATATAGTTAGTCTGATAAAAAAAAAGAGTAAAATCTTACGAGTTCAACGTTAAAAATTTGGCCTAGATCGGATGGAAAATAATTGGAAGTTCTGAAATTTTGAAGTTGTGCTAATTTCGGCAAAACAGTTCTTGTACAGTGGATATGAATATGCAAATGAGTGAGCTGACCATGCCATAACTTCACAATCTTTAATTGATCGTGTACACAAAATGATGAAAATTCAATTTCTCTCTCACTGAAGTCTGCAACATGATGTTATTCGTGGTTGAATAACTTTTAGAATGGTGATTAGTTAGATATATTAGGATTCGAGCCTCGGACAAAATTGTGTTTGAATGAAAAACTGGAAATATCCCAATTTTATTTACAAATATGGCAAGTTGTGAGGAGATGTCATGCTAACTTTTCCATTTGCATATTCATATCGACTGTTCAAGAACTGTTTCCTCAAAAATAAGCGAAACTTCATAATGTCATAACTTCCTTATTTTTCATCCGATTTCGATCAAAATTTTACCGTTAAACTCGTAATATTTCAATCTTTCTTGTCAAACTTACTTTTATTTGGACTGAATTTCCCCTTTAAACATAAAACTGTAATAGTGAAATTCTTATTCGCGGGAGTGATTTCTATTGCTCTGCCGGGTAAGATGGGTTTCTCAAGTTTTGTTTTTATTCATTTCATTTATTTACATATAAATTGTATAAAAAGAAGTGACTCTTTATTTAAAACTAGGGGGACCACTACAAGCACTTTATACCTGTCTGTAATGGTCCAATACGGTATAAGACATAATATTACATATCGAATGAACTAATATATATTATATAATATATATATATATATATATATATATATATATGACCGTGCACCTCAAAACGAACATAAAGTCGCACACACTGATTTTGCGTGAGGACTGAAAATAAGTGAAATGGGTCAACCTAGCCGAACATGACTTTTTCATATTTTCTGAAAGAGCGGGTCTTCTTTTACATTATACAAAGATTTGGTATCATAAAACGTGCAGGAACGTGTGTTTTTTAGCAGTTTATCTCGAACATTTTTGGTAGAATAGTGTGATTAGGTGTGTCTTTAGAATTCCTTTTCCATTTCTGAAAAACCTTGTCCACACTCTCCACTTTCAACTCTAATAACTTTTGAAAGGATAGTACTACTGCTTTGAAAGTTGGCATTAATTATGGACAGAATGTGTTAATGAGGCATGCTCAATTTCAGTTTAATCTGATAATCCCTTCATTGTTGTTACTCTGGTGGTTTACTTCCTCTTTTTTTGTCCCATTCATCGCACAGCCAGCACGGTTTGGTAAAGATTAAGCGTTGAATAGACACTGTATTTCAGAGCCTCTTTTCTCAGTTCACACTTTTCCTGAGTTTGTGCTTTCTTTCCAATATTTATACAGGCGCGGTGGAGCACCCCAATTTGCATCTCATTATCGCCCCGTTCTATTTGAATTTCCAACGGGCATCCACGGCTGCCCGAAACTGAGTGCATGAAAAAGTCAAATCTTTACCTTCTCCTTGTGCCGCTATGCGTGCCGCTAGTAAACTCAAACTTCCCACACTATCTAAGTTTTTAAAAATCTTCCTTTTGATGAAAAAATTATGAAATTTGCTGCACTAAAACTTGAGATATTAAAGCTTTTTGAAAATCACCTCTCGCAAAACATGCTCTCTGTTTTTTTTCGACTGGACCATGGCCGGGATCCAATGTGTCCGAAATTGGCAACATAAGTTCATCAGGCCTCAATCCATGTATGGTGAAAGTTTTCGCTTGATTCCACCTGTACTTTTTGAGAAATCAACTTGTTTCTACAGGGTTTGGAATAGAAAATTGTAGTCAGCGAAACATTTGAAAATGACGTCATTTCTTTTCCCGTAACATGGGGATGCGTGCGTGGATACGTGAGATTCAGGATTTCGTGCGTTGTTGTTGGTTTGCATGTGACGCTGTGCGGCCGCAGTCAATTTTGCCAGCTGAGATTCTCGTGCTGTGTGATTTGGTAAGTAGGAAGTTTGATGAAATTTTATTCGTGATAATCATATTTGAATGTTGTATTTCTTACAAACATCTTAATGTTTCGTTTAAATGAGTAAAATAATCATAACAATGTAACGGTCTGACATGATGTGGTTTTGATCGGACTCTGCGGCGCGTCTCTGTCGAGGCCGAGCTCGAGGTTCGGCCCGGCCAGGCCGGCCCGGGCGGTGGACCTTAGCAGTTGGTAGAAAGCTGAGCGGAGCCTGTGATTGTGTTTGTGAATGTGTGCGGCCCGGGTGTGAAGCTTGTGATTTTGCGCGTCGTTTTTGCGATTTTGGTAGCACATGCGATTAACTTCTTCATAAAAATTATAAGCAGGAATGTGTTTGTTATGAAATTTTCTATCCCTAGTTATGAATTCAGCAATGACCATGGCCAGCAAAGCTGAATGAATAACACCGTATTTAAGTAACACTAACATTTAAACTCTAAATTACAATAAAATTCAAGTAGAAATCAAAGCACTCAACCATGCAGATCATCCCTCTGTTAACTTGTGAACTAGAATCTAATATTACTTCTCTCGGAATTAAAGCTACGGTCACAGATATCCCTGCAAATGCTGTACAAAGATTTTTGTCCATTTGGGGCTGTACAAATCGGTCATTTTTACAGTGTTCGTAAGGACTTCTGTGACCGTAGCTTCAGTGGGATGCATACTTCTGTTTATGCGTTTCTGTACGATTGATGTGCACCGAGTTGGAAGAGGCAATCATTGAGGAAAGTGATGCTGCTATTGGAATGGGTGAGAAGGATGCAGGGCTGCCAACATTGGAAACTACTTGAGAGTGAGACTCCCATAGGCCAATGCTATAATTTCGGAGTCAAAATGAGTGAGATCAATAGAAATGCATGCAAATGAAATAAAGTTTTAGAGTGAGAAAGGACCAAAATGAGTGAGTCTCACTCTCAATGAGTGAGAGTTGGCAGCCCTGAGGATGATACATGATTTTGTAAATGTGGACAACATCTGAGAGGAAATATGGAAGGATTTGTTGGAAGAAGGTGCATACACATAATTGTAGCAAAAATTACTAGTACGTAATACATAAAAACACTTTAAAACAATGTACATAGGAAGAAAGACAGTACCACACACATGATAGTGATAAACACACACACACACACACACAAAATTAATGCCTACATGCATGTACATCAATAAAGAACATGGCCGCTGAAAATAATTCAGATTTACATAAACTGGCCCCCCATCTGCTTTCGTCCAACTATGCCATCCACCCAGTAGAAGGTAATCAAAAAAAAAAAATTAAATAAAAATCATATAAATGAAAAAAAAAATGATAAAGATTGGATTTTCTGTGTCATCGAATATTTATGAACAAATAGTTTTTCCTCCTCCCCCCTCCCCCTTCCCTAGGCCAAATTTTCTTCTTCCTCACACATGCCATGTAATGTGACACAGGAGTAGATTTTTTGCATTTAGATCTATATTGTCTCAGAACACAGTTCTCAGTTTTTAGATTAACATGTCAGCTCAGTTCAGTCTGCATACTTCTACTTTCTCGTGTTTTTGTTTCTGTTAAAATATCTCCTTCGTAGAAGGTAAGAAATTACATTTATTCAATCAAATAAAAGTGCAGTGGCCGAGTGTCGCACGGCGGTGACTGCTGAGCTGCTGCCGCGCACGCTGGATGCAGCAATGCGTTGTGTGTGCTGTGACATGCAACGCTACAGTGACGCGATTATATATACATGGGACCGACCTGTACGCTTAGCGTTCGTGTCATTTTTGACATCACCTTCTGGTTTTTTCCGACACAACCATGGCCGGGAATATTACGGTATGACATTTAAAATGCAAGCAGATAAATAAATGTCGGTGTACTTTGTCCGAATGGCGCTTTTGTTCCGCAATCACACTTCGTGAATCTTAGGATGATTTTCGAGGCATATTTTTGGTAATTTTGCTCGCCAGGTTTTCGCTAAAATTTCACATTTTATCATTGTCAAATCCTTTGATATGTTATATGTGAATATTCGGACATGTTTTCAAATTCAAACTAACTCAATTTTAATCCAAAAATAGGTTTCCTTAAATTGTTATTAGCTTGAGAAGTTGTTTACTTTTTCTCAACTACGCGAGTACATGTTGTTTACTTTATGCAAATGAGGCTCGGCTGCCGATGGATTTCTGCGAGATAATTGGGGTGCTCCACCGCGCCTGTATATAGGTTAGGAGAGTCCATTTGATTTGAGTTATACATCATTTTAAAGCTTAAAGTCTGATCTTTCAGAATATGGTCTTAACTAAAAGTTGATGTCTGGCGACTTTTTGTTTGTTTTGAGGTGCAGGGTCACATATATATATATATATATATATATATACATATTGTGATATTACAAGCAAAAATATTCTCGGGTTTTTTTCGCGTTAGTTTCATGTTGTGTGAAATGGCAGATATTTCCACTTGTACAGTGAAACATGATAGAACGAGATATTATATATATAATTACATGGGTATGCATAACGTATACATGTATTATGATTTACAATTTCTTTTATCATTATACATATAATTACATGGGTATGCATAACGTATATACATGTATTATGAATTCATATTATATTATGGTATATACATTTTTAATGCACACATGCATGCATTTATATTTTCCATATATTAGACACTGCTTATGCATGTCATTATTTTATTCTTATGTGTGTGTGTGTGTGTGTGTGTGTGCGTGTGCCTGTAGCACATTCCATCCCTAGAACTGCCCCTATCGTCTTCACTGTGAACGAGAAGAGACCGCGCTCTGTTTTCTGCCCAGAGGAGTCGGGCGACCTCACGTGCTGCCCACGGAGCTTTAGCATGCAATACTACATTCCCTCGGGCATCGCAGACCGCATATTTCGAGAGACAGGAGAAAGCAGCTCTGAGTACTTTGGCTGGTCAAGTACTTCCAACGTACCCGTGACCTCCGCCGCCTCGGTAAGTCCTCTGTTTGCTTTCGCAGATTTAATCAAAGAGTGCGTGTTGCGACACAAATTGTCGCCCCCGGCATAGGGCGACGATTTGTGCAGGGAGTGACGGCACAAATCGTCGCCTCTGCCAGGCGACAAATTGTGCTGCTGGTGCAGTTCCCTATTTTTTTTTACTCCAATGGCGACAATGTGTGCAGGTAAAATAAAACGTAGCTGTACAAATTGTCATCGGTCGTTTTCTTCAAGCTACAAAAAATGATGCCAAGATGCCCTACGAATTGTGTGGTGCATAGGGTAGGTGTTCCTATGGTATGCTTGGGTGGAGTTGGTATGATTGGTAAATTGGAAGTGTGTGTGTGGGGGGGGGGTGCATGGTATGTGCTGTCTATGGTGTGTAGGTGTGTACATTCGAACGCATAGGTGTGTGTGTCTGTGTGTGTGTGTTTGAACAAGGCGGTATTAGTAAGTTCACTAATACCTCCTTGGTTTGAGGTATCATAACAATTATGTGTGGAATCTGTATAATTTGGGTGACGTGGGAAAAAAAACCAACATTGTCATTGTCAAACATTGTCGTTGTCATTGTGTGCATGTTTGGTGGTTGTCGGGTCCTATACTGTCAGTGGTATTGGTTTGTCTCTGTAACGTGTGACTGTGTGTGCGTACGTTTGTATGTGTGTGTTTGTGTTTGGATACATACAAAGAGGGCGCTGTCATGAGCTGACGCCGTTATTGCTCCGTGAGGGATTTTGGTCTTTTTTTCACCCTATTCCACCCATTTGTTTCACTTTTTCTATTTACTGCACTGAAGTAACAGAATTTATCAGACTTTGTGTATAAACTGTGCCACATTTGATGTACATTGTCGCATGTTCGAAATGTCTTCTTGCCAACTGCTTGCCATCACGACTCTCATGTCACTGTTGTGCGGGAGTACGCTGAACCACTTGCCCGACGCTTCGCTACAACCACTGGTGAGCCACAGCCATCACACGGTAGCGGCCATGATGGAAACACCCACAAAGAGTAAGATCAACTACTCAGAGCACTTACAAATACACAGTTTCGGAACTCTTCAGACTAAGAAACTCAGCCAAGTTACATCTGCCTAGAGATATCTACTTTACTGCAATAGAGTGTGGTATTTATAAACGGCGTGGAAGACGTGGAGGTACCCACACCAGGCGAAAAATTTGTGTTTTGAACAACAATAGTCACCATGCCCTCCGGCCGAAATTAGCCCTTCATCGGACAAGAAATCTCACACCTGTTCGCCAGTGCAGTACACTATTGGCCACACTCTTCCATCTTTCTGCCCATGTAACGCTCAATCATTGCTTAAGAAACTTTTAATAATGACCTACATATCACTACTTCTACCCTACGTGCAGACGTCATGGCCGTCAGCGAGAAGTGGTTTAGGTCCTACGTCCGATTTGGGTATCTTGGATTATATTCAATACGGATTATACACCTTCTACTTCGCGATCTTCGCTGCATCTTCAACGCATCCTACATCGCAATTTACATTAAACTTTGTCTCTACTCCGAGCTCGGATTTTATACTGCGCGATATCCGCTATGTTTTACATCGCGACTTGCACTTTCTTCAGGTTCTACGCTGAAATCTGGGGGACTTTTTCGTCACTACATTTACCGCGATCTACGTCGCGTTACGTCGCTGCTTCGGTCCTGATAGCGTGCTGTTAGTGGTGTGGCAGACTCTACCAGGGACCTCGCAGTTCTCTACCCAGCGCTCCAGCGGTGGACATACTCTTGCTTGTGCTAGCCGCGACACTCGGAGGCTATTCCACGCTGTCGCTGGATCTTTTGTACATATTTCTACGGGACACTGTCGTCTTCGGACCCCCAGTGCATTTCGGAGTTTGTCCATGTTATTTCATATCATTTCGGGAAGTGTAATACAAGGACACTGTTCACCTCTTCTGGTGCCCTAGTGCATTCAACCCCTGTGGCAGTCGTATACCACTCCTGCCGGCGGTGCCTTCAGCTCTACGTCCCGTTAGCCATTTTGGTGAGTAGGTGTTTCATTATAATCCCACACAATAATACCTACACCATCAGAATGTGTTTCGTTACTGGACTATAAATTATTTTTAAAATGTAGGCATGCTCGACAAGGCGGTGGTGTGGCCCTTTATATCAAACGTGAACTAACGCCATTGCTGTTTCGTTCATCCACCCCCTTAACACCTGGAAGTGCTGTGGTCACGAATTAAGCCCTGCCGCCTACCGCGAGAAATATCTTCCATATTTGTTGCCACCATCTACTACCCGCAGCAAGAGAGAGAGATAGCTACCCAGTTGATCGATCAGTATGCATATTGCAGTGGATCAGATACTGACCAAACATCCAGATGCAGCTATTGTCATGCTGGGGGATTTAATAATCAACTGGATTTGAACCCATTTCTCTGCGACGTGAAATTTCGACAAGTTGTTGACAAACCAACAAGAGGTGAGCGCATTCTTGACAAGATCGTCACAAATGTTCACGCCAAGTACAATAACCCGCACATTCTCGCACCTCTTAGACGAAGTAATCACTCGAGCATTTGGTGGACCTCTCGCGAGCCAACCCCTCCCTCAAACAGCTCACAAACACGGATGACACGTCCAATGAAAGACAGCATGCAGCATCAGTGCTTTCGGTCAACGGATCTCTAACCATGACTGGCAGGAGATAAACACTGATGACAGCGTATCTGAACGATGCGCCAACTTCTACGGTACGCTGCACACTGCCATTGAGAAATACTTCCCCATACGTAAAGTGAAGTTGCATCCAACAGACAAAGACCGGATGACACCTAAAATCTAAGCGATGATTAAGTCCAGACAAAAAGCATTTAGCTATGGGAACACTGCTGTCTACAAACACTACAGAAATAAAGTATCTCCAGAAATAGCTACTGCGAAACGCACATTCTACTCGAGAAAAGTCCAGAACTTGAAAACTGGCAACCCAGCTGCGTGGTATCGTGGTATGCGTTCGACGACGTCAGGTAAAATCCAGCTAGTGCGAATCGCCGTTCCTGATGTCGACCCAGAGAACTATATCGAGATCTTTCAACTCATCAATAACCGCTTTGCCTCATATTCTACAGACCTCATGCCACTTAACCCTTATAGCCGACTCCCAGCGTTTCTACCATCTCGTCACCCCGTGCCACTCATACAACCATGGGAGGTGTATCGCGAACTCAAATCGATCAAACAATCGCGATCCGGTGGACCAGATGGTATCTCGGCCCGTCTCATTAAAGCATTTGCGTACGAACTGAGTTGCCCCATGACCAAGATACTCAACAGCTCTTTTAGCAAAGGCATATTTCCTGACGTCTGGAAGAGACCAATCATTACCCCTGTGCCGAAAACATCACCAGCAGCAATAGACGGTATTAGACCGATCTCTCTCACGGACCACTTTGCCAAACTAGCAGAAGGCTTCATTGCAAAATGGACCCTAGACGACATGAAACCATCCCTTAACCGCCATCAATTTGGTAATCGGCGAGGCATGTCAACATCTCATTGCCTAGTGAGTCTCCTACATGAGCTCTACCTCAACGCTGACAAGCCTAAATCTTCATCTATGATAGTCCTCACCGACTTCGCAAAGCAGTGTGTCCGATACTTCCAGCAGCTATCGGAGTGGATTTCACCACACGGAGCAGTGCCTCAGGGGACCAAGCTCGGTCTCATTATCTTCTTAGCCATGACTGACGATGCTTGTCGCGATTTCCCTGAATCCAGTCCTGCCCTGCGTATCTATAAACATGTCGATGACCTTACGCTCGTCGAATGTCGTCAAAACGCACAAAGACCTGCCATCCAAGAAGCCGTCAATGATCTTTGTGAATGGTCTCACAACAATAACATGAATCCAAATCCAAAGAAATGTATCACAATGGAGTTTTGTTTCTCGCGGAACCAGCCCGACCCCCCCCCCCCCCAACTCGTTTGCATCAACAACGAAATTCTTCGCGAAGTGGATTGTGTGAAACTACTTCATGTAGGGTGTCCATATCCAAAAAGATATCAAGTCCTGTGGCATACTCACATTTTGGAAATGTTGAAAAATGCCAATCGCAAACTCTATAATTATGCTATGCTACGGCTACTGAAAAAGTTTGGTCTCCCATTGTGTGACCTGTTAACCATCTACACGTGGTACGTCAGGCCAGTGATAGAGTACGCTACCCCCGTTTGGAACGCAGGCATCACAAAGGAGGAAGCTTCTAAGCTAGAGTCCGTGCAAAAACGAGCCCTCCGAATCCAGGGCTTGGTACAGAGTATACGTCCTACGACGAGGCTCTCCTCTTTGTGAATTCACCTACCCTAGCCCATCGCCGTACTACTTTGTCCCGCAACTTTGCCCTGCAACTTTGCCCTGGAACGTTCTGCTCCTACCTCAGGCCTTCGCCATCTACTCCCAACTCGAAATCCCTGTATACGGACAACGAGACACACCCAGGCTATCCCCCAATTAAGATTCCGAACAAATAGTCTTAGAGATTCCGCAATACCATATTTTGTCACTCTCATCAACCGATCATGAATGCGTCTTTATTGTATTCGCAACCGACTGCGGTACATATTGCATCGCGTAGTTTTGAAATTTGTTTTAGATATTGTCTATGGATTTGATCTTATTTGTTGAATTTATGTATACATATAATAGTAACACAATGATATGGTATATCATTACAGCATAATTATTCATGGTGTTTAAGCCTCCACTGTGTATTAGTATTTATTTCACACATACATTAGTATTTATTTTACACACATGCGGAGGCAGGTTAGGATGCGTGTACAAATGCACTGATAATAACATTATTATGCATAGTCACATCTTTCTGTGCATGCTCAGGGCACAAGTAAACCTTCATGTAGCATGTACTTATATGGGTGTACGTGTGTGTTTATTTGTATGTGTTTATGTTTAAATGTTGCATATGGGTACTAGTACCTCATATGTGTACTTATATGTTCGGATAAGTATGATATACGTATGTGCATGCCTTTGTGTGTATCATGTATGTATGTGCGTGAGTGTTTGAGCCTGTGCAGTGGGTATACCACGTCCTGTTTGTGTGCATGTTATTATATTACTATATGTGACTGTTTGCATGTGTATATGTATCAGAACGAACACAACACCTGTTTTCATGCACTATATATGAGTGTGACCGAGCACAAATTTACATTTACAGTATTGAAATAGTCATGATCTGCGTAGCTCTGTTTGTCTGTGTTATAATTGAAGGGGTCGGTGCAATATAGTGCTAACCCACACTTTTGTCAAAATTGAGTTACATGCATCTTCATGATCCTTATCCTTCACTTTAATCTCCTTGAAAATATCATATTTGAATTCAACCAATAAGATGGTAAAAAATACATGCATTCATGTTTTATTAATGTACAATGTATGGACTTTCCAAACATTCAACAGCGATTATCTCAAAATGAACATTGTGTTGGTTAGCACTATACTGCACGGACCCCTTCAATTACCTCAACATGAAGTGAATGGGTCTTGTTAGGGTAATTCATCACGCCGTGTTTATTATGTTAATGTATTTTTTTTAATATTTATTGAAAGTTATTTTAGTTCTGCTGCAATGTTTGTGCTATTATTACCTCAACATGAAGTGAATGGATTTTATTACGGTAAATCACCTTGCCTTGTTCACTATGTGATTGCATTTTTTTATGGTTATTGAAAGGGATTGAAAGTTCTCCTGTAATGAAACATGTGTTATTTGAAATTGATATGTTGGAGATGAATTTGATATGTTTTTTTTTTAAGATGAGATGCTTATGATTATAGCTTTGTTCATATATTAAACATGCTAGATTTTTTTCTGCTTTTTTATGTA
Organism: Diadema setosum; assembly: GCA_033980235.1. Lineage (NCBI taxonomy): Eukaryota > Metazoa > Echinodermata > Echinoidea > Diadematoida > Diadematidae > Diadema > Diadema setosum. The sequence goes on from JAWLSL010000046.1 coordinate 27,775, forward strand.
CCTCCGCGTACTGCAGATCCCACAACCGAAAGTTATTCACTTTTTATTTATGCGCGCGTCTGTGTGTGTGAGTATGTGTTTGTGTGTGTGTGAGTATGTGTGTGTGTGAGTGTGCGTGTGTGTGTGTGTGAGCGTGTGTGCATGTGGGCGTGTGTGCGTGTGCGTGCGTGTGTGTGTGTGTGCGTGTGTGTGTGTGTGCATGTGTGTGTGTGTGCATGTGTGTGTTCGTTCGTGTGTGTGTGTGCGTGTGTGTGTCTGTGTGTGTGTGTGAGTCGTGTGTGTATGTGAGTATACAAATGATGCACAGGATAGAGTGCATTAGTGTAGGCGTAGTGCACTCGAGGGTATTTACAATTGTGAAACATGCACGAGGCGAAGCCGAGTGCATGTTGCACTACATTGTAAATACCCGAGAGTGAGCTACGCCTACACTAACGCCACGAAATAATCCTGTGCATCATTTGTTTTATAAAATGGGTCGAAAATTCGAAAACTAACATCATTTTTCAGCGTTTTTCACGTACCTTTGTGGGTCAAGACGTCCGAAGATGTTCGTCCCAAACTTTTACGCACGTCGCACTCGCGGAAGTCCCGCACATACAGTACAAGTATAATGGGGGGTTGGGTTTCCGGACACCCGCATGAAAACTTACTTATTTTACATAGAATATGCACCCTTTACCTTAAAGACTTGATATAGACTCCTCATATAGGCCTACTAGACAATATACTCTGAAAACGGCGTGAGAATTAACCTGCTAAATCGTTGGATTTGCTCTTCAAAGTGACTCCATGTACGCGTCCGGTCCCATAACGCTTGGTCTACTGTACTGTACAAAGTGTACGTATATGTACAGTATAGTACAGTATACGTACGTACGCCACATATGTTATGCACAAGGGAAGACAGGCCGGCCGGCCGGCAGCCCGAACTAGAAGTTGTTTACAGGATTGACAGCGCGTACGCGTATGCATGCAATTCATCAAAGGAGCCGCCGCGCGCACAGACGATTAATCTACCATAGGATTACAGGCAGTGCAATAGTACTGAAGTAAAGGAAGGAGGTGTGTCTCATTTCAGAGCTTCCTATTGGCTACATTCTTGAACCCATTTTATAATGCATCTTAGTGTTTCGCTGGTCACTGATAGTCTTATGTCACAATTCAAAGCACACGGCATACAGGGGCTCATGCCACTTGGTTCAGGTTATATGAGTACGCCATGTTATAGCAAAATCTGCGTCCCATACTCACAAGAGATGCAAGTATTTTAACGCCATAGATTTGGTTAATGATGAATTAGCAATCGATATTTTTATTTATGTTGGATGTTGCCGTCTTAGTATGTATTTTTCATACCGTGAAGTAAACTTATTATTTTTCACAGCTTCATCAAATATTATGAAAATATGTGTATGTATACGATTATTATGTAGGGTCTACTGTTCTCATCTAATAATGGCAACTCATTTTTTTCATTGTATATCACTCCGCAATTCAGCCTTTTGGCTGCCATGGCAGTATATTGTAAATAAACCAGACTGAACTGAACTGAACTAAACTGAACTGAGCTGATGTTAAGGCGCGTGTGTGTTTGTATGTATTTGGTGTGTATGCGTGTAGTGTTTATGGTGTGTGTGTTATGAGTATCGTGGTCTTTCTGTGCGGGTGTGTGTGTGGTGATATGTATAGGGGTTCACATGGTCGGTGGTATGTATGTGTGCGTATTTGGTGGAGTCTTTGTGTTGATGGTGGTGGTTCGCTCTCTCTCGCTCTCTCTCTCTCTCTCTGTATGCGCGTGTGTATGTACGTATGTATGTATGTTGTATGTGTGTATGTATGCATGAATGTATGTAATAGTATGCATGTATGTATGTGTGTAGTATGTGTACGTCTTTTCTGTTTTTGTTTTTCTTCGAGCCCACCGGAGGTGAGGGGAAAGTTAATGCCCCTATCACAATTTGCCGGATATGGCAAACGCATTAACACGAATGTCGACTCTAGGATCCGTTGATATCCGTTAAAATGCATTTCATGTCCTTTTTATTCTTTGAAGGGACGTTTTAAATATCTTCCGCTGATTTCCGTCAGAGCGGTCAGAAAACTTTGCGCATGCACAAAGTTTTTATTTTCTCGCCAAAAACGGATAGCATGATCTGACCTTCGTCCGATAGTTGCACGTTTTCTCCTGTATCTGTACGTACTTTGTCATTTTCCACGCGCTAGGCCTCCTGTGGAGTCCGTTGCTGCAAGAAATAAAACGGATGGAACGGCTATGTACAACACATTAAACGCGTACGCACGGTTCTCTGACGTTCGATGTACATACGTCTCTTGCGTCACCCATATGTTCCTCGTGCTTTCTGTCCTGTGGGCATGCATCTTATTCGTTTCTCATGCATTTGTGCGCGTTCCACTGTCCTGTACACAATCGCCCAAGGTGCGTTTTGTTCGGCCGCTAGATCGTGTATGTACCGCTTACCGCTTACCGGTCCCTTGACCGGGTGTGGTCGTGGGGGCGCTGCCATGACGTGGACACCAGTCTGCTCCATCTTTGTCTATCATGGGCCAGTACCCGGGTCTCTGCAAAAGGTTTTCCCGTCCACTCTGCGATGTTGTCAGCCCATTTCTTCTTCTGTCTGGCTCTTCTTCTTCTTCCTCCCTGGACCGTGCCCTGTAGTATGATCTTTGAGAGGCCGTCCGATCGTGTGACGTGGCAATACCACTTAAGTTTCTTCTTCTTGACGATGGTGAGGAGGTCTTTGTAGTGGTCAGTGGTTTGCCTGGTTTTCAGCACTGACTCATTTGTGACATGATCTTTGTAAGAGACGCCGAGAATCCTTCTGTAACATCTCATCTCCACTGCTTGGATCCTCCTCTGCAGGTTGGCTGTTAATGTCCAGGACTCACATGCGTACAGGAAGATTGACATGACCAGAGCACGCAATAGTGTAAGTGTGCGGCTCTCGAAATGACTTCAGTTTGTGATCCCTTCTCATTGATGATGGCTCCCAAGTATTTGAACTGGCTCACTGTTTCGAGTTCCTGTTCGCTCACTGTGATTTTGTTTGTGAGAGGTTGACTGGTGTTAGTCATCAGTTTCGTTTTCTCAGCGCTGATTTCCATGCCAAACTTTGAAGATGTATCATCAAATCATTTCACCAATTTCCCTAGCTCTTCCTCTGCTCCGGCGAGGCCATCGATGTCGTCTGCAAATCGGAGGTTTGTGATGGTTTTTCATCCGATGCTGACTGTGCCCTGGTGGTCAAGAAGGGCTTCTGTCATGATCCTCTCAAGGAAGATATTGAAGAGTGTGGGTGAGAGCAAGCAGCCCTGTCTCACACCCACTGATGTTTGAAACCATTCCCCAATAAAGCCCTTTACGAGTACTGCACTGCTTGCTTTTGTATACAGTTGCTGGATGGTCTTGATCAGCTTTTTTCCCATGTTGTATCTCTTCATGGTAGCCCACAGTGCGCCGTGCCATACTCTGTCAAATGCCTTTTTGAAATCTGTGAACACATGGAAGACATCTTGTTGGTGTTGTTAGTATTTCTCGCACAGAACTCGTAGATTGAAAATGTGTTCTGTGGTGCTTCTTTTGCTGCGGAATCCTGCTTGTTCCTCGGCTATGATTTCTTCAGCCTGTGGTTTCAGTCTGTTGAAAAGGACCTTCAACATCACTTTGCTGGCGTGGCTGATGAGGCTGATTGTTCTGTAGTTGTTGCACAGTTGAAGGTTACCTTTCTTTGGTGGAGTGATGATGACTGATTGAGTCCAGCTAGATGGCAATTCTCCGGTCAGCCAGATCTTGTTGCAGATTTTTGTGAGTCGGTCTACGACTTCCTCACCTCCATTCTTGATCAGTTCTGCTGGGATGTTGGCAACTCCTGCAGCCTTTCCATTCTTCAGGGATTTAATGGCAGCCTCTACTTCTCTGAGAATGGGGAAGTCATCGGCGTTGGTCGATTCTTCAGCTTCAAGAACCACAGGGTCTCCTTGCGTGCGGTTGTTGTAGAGTTCTCTGCAGTACTCAGTCCATCTGGCTGTGATGTCGCCACTTTCAGTAAGGCATTTCCCGTTTTTGTCCTGTGTAGTGGTTGCCCGCGATTGTTCCTGTTTTGTGAGATCTTTCACAATTTCAAATGCCTTTCTGCTGTTGTTCTTCTCGAGGTTGGTCTCTATATCTGCACATTTCTGTTCGATCCAGTTTTCTTTTCCCTGTTACATGCTCTTCCTGATCTCCTTGTTGATTTCTGAGTACTCAGCTTTCCCTGTGGAATGTCTGAGGTTCTTCAATTTTCTGCGGGCGTCACACATCTTCAGGATGTTGTCATTTACCCAGGGTTTCTTTTTCTTTCGTTTGTAGCCAAGGACTTGTTTGGCTGTGTCTCGTATGACTGTGTTGAAGGTGTTGCTCAACACTTCAGGGTCTTCATCCACCACCAGCAGTGGAGCAAACTTGCCACCAATTGTGGCCTGAAACACCTCGCATATGGCTGGATCTTTCAGTTTTTCGAGGACAAACTTAAATCGTGCGTTGCTCGGCCTTTTTGGTCTTCTGCAGCCTGACTCTGAAGTTCATGATGATGAGATCATGGTCGCTGCCAACAACGGCCCCTGGAAATGTTCTTGTTTTGGCTCTGTTGATGAGAGATCGAAATCGGTTATGAACCAGGATGTAGTCGATCTGGTGGTGGGTGCTATTCGGTGCGTGCCAAGTTCAGCAACGCGAAGCTTTGTGTTGACCGAGGGTGTTGGCCAGTTTCAGGTTGTTGTAGGTGGCAAACTCCAGAAGCCTTCTCCTCCGATCATTGGTGTTTTCATTGCACGAGGTTCCATAGTGCTCTTTCCAGTCTCTTTGTTCATCAGTTCCCACCTTTGCGTTCCAGTCTCCCTAAATGATGAGGATGTCCTTCTTGTTTGCTTAATTCATATACAGTGTATTGTAACTCTGTGTAGAACTCCTCAATCTCTTAGTCTTCATAGTCTGTGGTGGGCGCATAGACTTGGACGATGGTGATATTGAAAGGAGCTGCTTTGGGACGGATGGTGATAAATCTGCTGGATATTGGGCAGCATCCCATAACTGAGTCCTTGATGTTCTTGTTGACAAGAAAGCCCACTCCATTCGCGTGCATGTGTGCCTCTCCACTGTAGTAGAGGATGTTTCCCTCTATGGTGTGATGTTGGCCAAAGTTTTTTTTTTTCAGTTCTCTAGTTCGTGTTCAAGTTCTTGTAATTTTCCTGTGGCAGCAAGTGTTCTCACATTCCATGTAGCGATGGCAATGTTTTCTCTTCCTCTAATCTTGCTCCGTTGGGGTCTACCAGTAGCATACTTATCACCCCTGTTCTGGTGGCCGGCGGAGGACGCGGTCCTTGGTGACCCGGGCGACGACCGATCCTGTGTGGAGTTTCTCATAGAGTCCATTTCATGCAGTGTGTCTTGGGCGTCGACACCTGGCGGAGCCCATCCCTCTCCAGGTCAGACCACAGCCGAATTTCTCCAAATATCCGGGGACTCGCCTTGGCCTCGAACACGTGGCCGTTGTCATTCATCTGGGAATTCTCCGCCCTGGCCGGTGCCTCTGGAGCAAGGTCTTACGCCCAGTGGTGCCGTGTTAACACCACCCCCTCACATGGTTTGGCACGCTTGTTGAGGCGAGGTCCCGGGGTGTGGCGCTTGGAGCCACGTGTGAGAGATTTAGGGGATGGAGGAGACCAGTGCGCCCGTCATTCCAGAGGAATCAGCAGCCAGACAATAAAGGTACTACCTCTCTCTATTGCCCCCTACACCATGTATGTACGCTCCTATAAAACGGAAAATTTACACTTTGTCCAATGGATTGACAATTTCAACAACGAATGAGTAAAATCTCGCTCGCCGTCCGTTCACATTTTACCAAACATGGGGGTCATATCATCCTACCCATTCCACATACACACACCCGTCCCTCTAAAACCCACACCCCATTCATCCACTCCTCTCCTCTTCACGTGCACCCCACACATACATACAAACACACATACACACACGAACGGACACTCCATTATCATGTGCGAGCGCACATACTGTACACACTTCCTCGAGTGACTTTTTACATGACTTGTTTGCATGGATGTAGCCATGTAAATTATGTGCTGGTATTCCGATGCCTATGTCAAAATTGATGTTACCCGCTAAATGTGCTTTTAGGGCAGGCGACAATTCGTGCCGTCAGCCCTCTGCACAAATTGTCGCCCGGCGCAAAATTGTGCCAGGGCGACAATTTGTGCCGTCAGCTCCCTGTAGAATTTGTCGCCCGTTTCAAGGAACGACAATTTGTGTAGGGGCCAGGGGCGACAATTTATGCCGCAACAAGTGCGTTCGAGCGCTCTCCTAAAGCGAACTGTACCGCACCGTACCTGCTCCAGAGGAGCGCTCGAACGCACCTAATGTCAACGCCTGAATTTTTTCTTTCAATTTAATGTCAATTTCAATTTCATTCACATCTGCAAATTGTTGTTATTTTTTTTCTCAAGAATACAATGTACAAAGGAAAATACAATGACACCGACTTTGTTCAAGTAACATCTTTGAATGGAGGGGGGGGGGGGGTAAATGGTGCAAGTGCAGGGGGAGGGGAGTCGCAAATGGTCAGGCTTAATTTTACTTTAGTTTATGCAATTGTATATATAAAGCGTTGACGTTCCATGCCAAAGACCCGGGTTCGATTCTCGGCGGGGACCCATTTTTCAACTCTAGCACTTTTCCGCAAAGGAGGAACAGTGGGATGAATAATGATGTCAAAGCTACGCACCGATTTCTCCTCACTTTCTCATATCTCACAATATATATATATATATATATATATATATATACACACTTGGTGACGATAATGGCAACTTTGGATTCAAGAGCAGGAAATGCCCGCCGCAAATCAAAGACCTGATACCGTTCGAAGATGACATGTTGCTAATGATCGAAAATCTGCGCTTCAGGAAAGCTACAAACCAGTTTCAAGATAAGCTGAAAGCAGATATCTCCAATATCAAGAGCTCAAGAAAGGTGCTGATACCTGCTGATAAGACAAGAAACCTTTAGGAGATGAATCGCACTTTATGCGACAAACTACTCCGAGAAAACATCACCAAATGCTACAAATCTACAAGCATGAAAACAGTCGATGAGATCAACACCGAAACTCAGGCCATCGCCGCGGACCTCAAAATTGAAGATCGAATGGAAACCATAGCGAAGAAACAAGCCTTCTTCACTTTAAAGGACCACACGGACAATTTTGAAAATAGCCTCCCCTGTCGACTGATCAATCTTGCCAAAAGTGAAACCGGAATTGTCAGCAAAGCAAGTCTGGACAATATCAACAGCGCCGTTAGAAGAACTACATCTGTAAATCAATGGCGTAACTCCAACACTGCGATCGATTGGTTCAAGACCATAAAAGAAAAGGAGAAACATACATTCGTCAGCTTCGACATGGTCAATTTCTACTCATCAATCTCTGAACAGCTTCTGAAAAAGGCTATTGACTTCACAAAGGAGTACACAAATATCTCCGCCAGAGACTACAAGATCATCATGCAAGCGAGAAAGTCCATCCTCTTTGATAAAGACCTTCCATGGAAGAAAAAGGACAATGAGAGCCTGTTCGACGTCACAATGGGCAGCTTTGACGGAGCTGAGGTCTGTGAGCTTGTGGGTCTCTATATCACCGCCATCGATAATCAAGGGCCTTCCTGCTTCTATAGGCAGACGCATTTCAGACATCTCCTGCGACGAAGAGACCTTCAAGAGAGCCACGCCGATGTATGACAATGCCTTGAAAGCCAGTGGATACACAGAAAGCTTGTCTTAAACCAATGATCGACCCAGACGTAAAAGGAAAAACATAAAGCGCAACATAATCTGGTTTAACCCCCCACTCAGCAAGAACGTCCCAACAAACATCGGTCGCACTTTCCTGAAGCTGGGCAGGTAGACAAGCACTTCCAAAAGAAATCTAAACTCCATCGGATCTTCAACAGGAACAGACTCAAGATCAGTTACAGCTGAATGCCGAATGTCGCCAGCATCGTCAAAAATCACAACACGCAAGCCCTGAAAGATGACAAGAAATCTAACAGTAAAACATGTAACTGTCGGAACAAGGACCTCTGCCCACCCCAAGGGAATTGTCTGGCTACCAATCTCATCTACAACGAGGAAGTCATAACCCCCGACGAAAGAACGACCTACATCGGCTTCACTGAGCCCCCTTTAAACTCAGGTACGACAACCACCTCCATTCCTTCCGGCACGAGAGGTGCAAAAACAGCACGGAGCTATCCAAATTCATCTGGAGCCTGAAGCAGAACAGCACTCCGTACACCATCAAATGGATCATCGCCAGCCACACCCGAGTCTTACCGAGAAGCTTCTCATCATGAACGCAAATAAACAAATGCTACTGAACAAGAGACCAGAACTTGTGTCCAAGTGCCGCCATGAAGATAAATTCTACATCTGTAATTTCAAGTCTTAGAATGAACCATCGTAATCTCCTGCTTACTGAAAGATCTCGGCAATAATCTAGGTATTACCCAGCATCTAATTTTAATCAATAATCTTGGACAGTTGGAATGTGATTCAGTGCGTACTCCTGGTCAATAGCCGGGTTCACACGTACACCAATTAGCGGGATACAAATCTCGAGATTTGCATCGCGATCGTCATCCCGAGTTTTTTGCACGTGTGGACAGAAAAAACCCGAAAATTAGCGGGATAAGCATCGCGATGCTAATCCCAAGAAATCTTGCGCTGGTTCATCAATTAGCGGGATAATTGGCCCCGCTCTGGTACGTGTGAACGGTCGGGATTAGAATCTCGAGTTTTTATATCCCATCATGCAATGCGCACACCACAGCAGCGACGCCTCTGCGAAGAGGTCCTTCACCTCTTTGGCGCACCAAAACAACAGCGCGCGAACCACACCACTGACGCGTAAAAGACAATGGACAAAGGTAAAGTGCGCGCACGCAGTGATAGAGAAGGGCGCTGTGTGACCCAGTTTGCAGGCTTTGCTGTTATCTCTATCGGCAATTAGCGGGATAATTCGGTACGTGTGGACGCTCGCCAAATTAGCGGGATACCGATCGCGATCGCTATCCCGCTAATTTGGTACGTGTGGACGCTCGCAAAAAAACTCGGGATGTGCATCGCGATCATCATCCCGCTAATTTGTACGTGTGAACCCGGCTATTATGGTCCTGGCGCGTACAGCTTGTCATGGTGTCACGCGCTTTAAAGCGCGTCAATTCAATCCAATGCATTGTTCAATGGTATTATTGCAGGGAAGTAATTGTAGAGTATTTAAACACTTAATTACACTCCGTAGGTCTACGTAGTTACTCTACTCACCGAGAATGTAGGCGTATACTGTAGAGAATGTCAATAAGATATCCACGGTTGGTGAAACTAAAATAATGTTCCCGTTGATACAGCGATAGCGACTAAACTCTTTTTACGTGACTGCAGGCCTACGCGAAGTAAACGTGATCGAGTACATAAGAGCAGAGTGATGAACATGAAGAAATGACTTCGCGAGCGCGACCTCAGCAATCGGTGACCAAGGCCGAAAAAATACGTTCATTGGTTGAACTCAATCACGCCGTGAAAATACGCTGATTTATGATTGGTCCGGTGACGGAGGTGAGCTCTGATTGGAGCCTTACACATCTTAGTAAGGTGGAGCGAAAACATGGAATGTTGAATGTTGACACTCTCTAAAATGTTACATTGGCAAGCGAAGAGTGCTGAATTAAGATCAAAACATGTCTACCACGCGCGTGAACACCGAAACTTGAATATAAAGGAATACAAGCGTTTCCTGACCGTAACTGCTGTAGCCGTCAGTACTCATACAAATGTGCTAGGTCACTACAAATTGCCTGATGATTGCACCTCATGGAGGTTGCATGACACTCAGAGTTGTAACCTAGCAAACGCATAACGTTTTCAGAACGTTTCCTAAACTTTTTTTTTTAAGTTTCCGTACGTCTTCGCATAAAATGGACGTTTTTAAAACGTACATACAACGTCAAAGTTGGGACTTGGCATTTACCGCAAAGCACAGGTTTTTTTGGAAAACGTTTTAAAAAAGTCAATGGACGTTACAAAACGTTTTTATCATGTCTGTTACGTCTTCGTCCTTTATAAACGCCCACAAAACGTTTTTATTACGTCTGGTCCGTCGACCTCTTCTTTAATGAATGTTTAAGAAAAGCTTTTATTTGGTCCGCTACGTATTCGTCATTGGTTTCTTTATCGTGAATATTTATGCCTATCTATGAATATTCAAATAAGAAAATATAAGATTTTAAAACTAGTGGAAATAGATAAAAGACATTGAAATCTAAAAATGTATGCTGGGTTCAAACTTTCTGTGCTAAAAATAAACTTACCTACGTTATTGGTCAGTTATTCACAATTTTAAATTGTGTTATGAAGAGGTATTTTCATAACAATAGGCCTAATTAATGTGTGTGTGATCTAATTTAAATAACCATGTCTTCATGCATTACAACATTTTGCTGGTATATAAAAGAATGTGATACCGATTCATCAACCGTGGGAATAGGATATAGTATACATGTAGGTATAGGTGGTAGGATATTAGGAACAAGTTAGGATAGGATTACATAGGAATAGGATTAGGGTACATTAATCCCAGAATGTCCCTGTATAATCTCATAACTATAATTTGTTTTAATACCAAATTAAAAATAAACATTAGACGTTCTTAAAACGTTTTCTGGAAGTTCTAGACGCATATGAAAGGATCTCTAAACATTCTGGAACGGGTCATAAGACTTTTCAGACGTTCTTGAATCGTTTTTTGAACGTTCTAGACGGTTTTCAAGGGTTTTTTGACGTCCACAGAACGTCCACAGAACGTTTTGAATATTCTTAAAAGGTTTTACTGACGTCTATAATGTCCAGAAGGTTTTTTGCAGGTCCTTAAAAAATTCCGAAAGGTTTTTTATTAGTTTTTTAAACGTTTAAAAAACGTTTTTATAATGTCCATTTCAAACGTTTTAGAAACGTCGAAAACCTTCCACAAAAAGACGTTCTGAAAACGTTTTGACAAAACGTCCAAATAACGAACTTGGAACGTTTAAAGAACGTTCAGAAAACGTCCAAATGTTAGCTGGGAATAAATGCGGATGAACCTGCAGTCAACCGGGTGAACTTGTTTAATTACTTATATGTATATATATACACATAAGTGTTTTCTTTTGTCAAAGCAATTCATTGACATCTGCGATATAGAGCGCGTTACTTCTCGGCTGCACGGAACATGCATGGACACAAAGGAGAGATTCCAAACAATACGGGTATTAGACTTCACATCACTCAGAAAGCTACAAATTTCTAGACAACAAGGGAAGGTGAATATTCACCTTTTTTTACTGACATAGCAACAGCTGCACGTACTCCCAGTACTAAAACCTTTCCTTCTCCAAGGCTGCTTGGAACCGGCTCCCTCAAGTCACTTACATCAATCAATATTTTCCCCAACTTTACAAAAACCTTTCAATAAAACTAACACATTGACATCTCTCTCTAGTACACACACACACACACACACACACACACACACACACAACCTTCGCCATACGAGGATGTCTTGTCCGCCGCTGTCTTAACGGGGTAATTTGAAACACAAGGTATAAGATAATGTTATTATTAACATTACTTTAGTTGGTGAATCAAAAGCGCTTTGTCATACAAAAAAAAAAGTTTTGACAAATTTATTGTTGTTGTTTTTTCTAAATATCCTCGCAAAACAAACTTTTGGTCCAGCAAAAAAGTACAGGGGAATCACGCTATAACGAGATCGTCGGTTCCGGGTGAGTTTTCTCGTTATATCCGGATTCTCGTTGTATCCGAACACTTGTGGAAAGTACACTTTATAGAAACAGGCTCTGTTGAAATTGGGTTACATGCATCGATGTATGACGACTTCATTTTGATGAACAGAAAAACAGGAAATGAGACTGGAAAATGTGAGAGCATTTTTTTTCCTCGACGCTTGTTATCAAATGTTTCAGATTTGACAAATCATATAATCATGTCGTCGATGTGGCCTGCTTTTTGTTATCCGCATGTTAATCATTCTGCACATCTATGAAGAGAGATGAGAAAAAAAAATATGCAAGTATAGGTAAGGTCATTGCGCTCTTAACGCTGCGTTTAGCGTAACTCGCGTGGATGAAAGCTATGACTGAAGTCCGATTTTATCTTTCCTTCTGTGACAAATTACTGATATAAATCACGTTTATCATGGTGAAAGTTTACATCATAATTCATGCTCTCATTTTTTTGTATTATTTCCTTCAAGGACACCGTGCGAAAACATCCTATTTTTTCTCGTTATTACTGTAAAGTGTGGTGCGCGAAACGCGTGATGACTTTTATACTACCACACAGAGCACCATGTGCTTCCAGCTTGTTGCGAAGCACCAGGTTGAATGCATGCTTTGCGTGAATGTTTTACCCGACGAGATTGACGGGTGCATGCCGTTTACGAAAACAAAAATCAGTAGCCGGTAACTGAACTGATATGATAATATTTCGATTAGCAAGTGTTGAGTTAATTCAAATTTTAGCTTACGACCTCGTCATATTTTGATTTTGACATCTGATTCAATTTCTCTCATAATCAAAGTTACGTAAATTGAGTATCTACTGAGCGGCTAATGTTTGCCAGCGTAGCGAGTAATAGCAGATTTTAAATTTCGTCAGGGTTCGGTAACAGTTGCAATCAATCTTGAAGACAGTCGTTTCATTTTGCAACCGGTTTTTCTTATCGCAAAGAAATTTTGAACCAGGGAGGTGGGAAGAGAACCTCCCTGTTTGAACATAATATTATTCATATTTCCCCCGAAACTTAAAATTCGCTACGTTCGCAAACATTTGCCGCTCACAGTTACAAACTTCCATTATGTATATCTGGAAAGGTTAACTTAACATTTTGTATACAAAAATGCATGTGTACCATTTAAATTTCGAACTTCAGCGTTTGTGATAACATTTAGACATATTCTTTAGCGAAAGCTACAGCTTCTAAATATTCCGGTTTGATTCCATCACGGCCCTCGGAAACAGACTTTATGAGCTTGCGGCGCTTCACCTTGATTGCGTTGTCTTTGGCACTGGCAGATGTTAGTCTCTGCTTGCACGCAACGATAATTCAGACAATTAAGCGGAGAATGGACCTTTTCTGGTTTTAGAATAGTGCTTGATTTTTCCCGTTCTTTAGTTCGGTTTCAAAGAGAAAATGTTATATCCGCACAAATTCGTGTTTGTTTGTTTGTTTTTTTAGGCCCGAAAATTATCTCGCAATAACCGGAACTCCGAATCCCCATAGGCTAACACGCAAATTTATCATCTTTTTCATCTTTTTATAAGCAGATTCTCGTTGTATCCAATCTCGTTATAACGAGATTAATTCGTAACTTATCCATTCATATATATTTGGGCTCTTTAATCACTTTAAAACACTTCAAAACAGAGATTGCTTTGTTGTCCTCCGCTGATTAATGAAAAGATGAAAAGATGGTAAGATGAATTATCATTGCTACCCCTTATTAAAATTGATAAAAGCTATAAGACATGCTGAGCGTTTTGCTATAAATATATCGCAATGATGTTATTGTTGGTTTTCTTTTTAGCCTTCTGACTATTCCTGGTATTCCATGGATAATGACGCTGCTGGTAGAAATCACAACCCTGCTGTTGTACCCCGTCTTAACAGGCCACAAAACGCAGGGTAGCCTCGGGGTATAGCCTCGGGTGAAGAATCTTCCCCTGAGAAGATTGTGCCTGTTAAGACGCAACACAGTGGCAGGCTCGGGGTAGCCGCGGGGTAACCTCGGGCGAAGTCTTTAAAAACGTAGGGTAGCCTCGGGGTAGCCTTGGGTGAAGAATCTTCCCCTGTGTCTGTTAAGACGCAACACAGTGTATAGCCTCGGGGTAGCCGCGAGGTAGCCTCGGGGTAACCTCGGGCGAAACCTCACCCTTCGATCGACATGGGTAGACGCGGGGTAGCCTCGGGGGCTACCCCGCGATGGTGTCTGTTAAGACGCTCGCGGGGTGAATCTTCCCCCAAGGCGTCACGTGACCAGTGCAAATAAAAAAAAAACCTCTCCCTATAGTAATACTAGTAGCACGACCAGACGTATTGGGCTTATGTGTACTCACGTACTAGTAATTACAGTATAATATATAGGTGTTACAAAAAAAAATCCCGCTTTTGATGTTTAATATAATAGTTTAAAAAACTATATGTCACGAACATGCAACACTGGCATTGAAATGAGCAATAGCTGGAGAGAGTACAATTTTGTTGGAGGTAGTTCGAAAATGAAAACATTCAAAGATTCATTTTCCTTTAGAGTGTGAAACGCTTTTTACAACACGTCTTATGTATTATGTAAACAGTCGTAACACTCCTCGAGTTCTGTGGGTTGCACAATATAGTAATAGACGTGCTCTGATAAAATCCTGTGGTTGATTTTATGACTTCTTCTTTCTTTACTTCTTTTTGAAAGATCATTATGAAAAGACAAAAGAAAGGCGCTTTCACAGTAAATACATTTTAAGGAAACACAGTTTGTCTAATATATATTGAAATGCCTTGGCAGATACTAGTTCCATGCCTCTGTCAGCAGTACAAACTTGTACATTAGTACTCAACCACATGTTAGTGCAATGACAATGATGTACATGTGAAATGCTTCATTTTCAGCGTATGTGATTGGTCGAGGAGAGCCTTATCCTCCCCGGAGAAGGTTTTCGAGCAATGCCTGTTAAAACGGGACACTTTGGTGGTTAACCCGTGTTTACGGAATTTGTGGAATGCAATCTTCGCCGGCGAACACCCGGGCGCGCCCGGAGAAGGTCTGTTAAGACGGGGCTCTTGGAGGTACAATATTTTAGTAGTGTTCTTGATATTTCTTACAATTTGGCATAAAGAAAAAAAAAACAATGCAGGTAATTCTTAGATGACGGAGAATGTGCAAGGTAAACCTCTCTCATACCAATCGATAAAACACATTATGAGTCTTATCGGACACTATTTTGTCAGGTTCTTGATGATATCTGATTTTCACAGATAAATTCAAACCTGAAATTAAGTATGAAATCTAAAATATGTTGGTGTATTTTTGTTCGTGAAGTCTTTATGTGTAATACTTTCCTACTTTTCAGACTACGGACTCACTGCCAATACCTGCTGAGGACAACCCCATTCCTCCGAGTTCCAATGACAATCAAAATCCTCTTGTCGATCAGGTATGATTAATCATTTTCTTTGAGCAGTAAAATTACATTGAACTCAACTTGTTCTTTGCTTTAATTACTTGAATTTCAAGCAATTGAGTTCTAAAGTAAAAAAAAAAAAAAAAAGAATGCAACCAATTTTGCAACTGATTGACAAACTGCTCTACATCGAAGTAAATAAGCACTGAAGTGATCAGTGATTTCGTAGTAAAGTTTAGTTGCCACTGGTCGAATTCTGGTTGATTTCCCCTGGTCTTTTCGCAAACTGAAAGTGCGTTTTTCTAACTGGTCACGCTGTTGTTTCTAACAGGCGAGTAGCCAGTGCAGACGGTAAAAGATGTACATGTACCTGTTTTTTGTTTTGTTTTGTTTTGTTTTGTTTTGTTTTGTTTTGCTTTGGCAGGGGCTCAAAACGCTGTTAAAAGGGTGATGCAGTTTGGTTGATATGGGAATTCAGGTTTTAACTTTTTGGGAGATAATTGTAAACTGCTTATAAGAACAAATTCTAAGAGGGATTCAAGATTTATTTGATGAAAATTGGTCTTGAAACTGAGATATCCTACCCATGCACAAATGAATACACATAAACAATAGCATTGAGCAGCATACACACAAAAACGTAGAATAACATATATATTTTTTGTCAGAAAATAACAGATAATTGAATGCAGAAGATCGCTATCGTAAGCGATCAAGCTTAAAATGGAGGGGGCCTTGAAATGGATGGGGATGAAGATGATTGGGAGATGTGGACGGAATTTTCCTCCAAGAATCTGGACAGAACTCATGGCGCAGGCATTATATTGGCTGAAGCGTCATCGTGTAATATCAATAGATACACTGTTTAATTGCAAATGCCGGAGAAGACAACAGAACCTGATTACAACATAATATTTACAGCATGATGATCTCTTGGTATGTTTTAACAGATCTAAACATGTGGTTCAGTGATAGGCAATTTAAATTTCATCATATCTATAATGCACAGGAGTCAAGCATCTATCTCATCCGAGCTACAGAGCCAAGAGAATTCTACGGCCGTACGATCTTAGCTTACCGTCCCACGACCTTCGACGATGTCGAATATTTTTACGGGAGACTTCGGGCATTTCTCGAGGAGAGGAACCTTGGATTCAGCCGCTACACGTACTCCTTGCTTTGTCGTAAGTTTAAAGGGATCATAGTATTGGTGGAGATAAGATTGAGCTTTTAACTTTTTGTGCAATAGTATACTAAAAACACTAATGAAGTGCTACAGAGAATGCATTTCAAATAGGAATTTAAAGTTTATTTTATGAAAATCGGTTTTGAAATGGCTCAGATATCCAAAAATAAAGTAAAACAGAGTAATACTAATAAAACTAATAAAAGATAGGTCCCACCTTTTATAAGCATCGCTTACTTTTGGATATCTCAGCCATTTTAAAACGTACATTCATCAAATAAACATTGAATTCCTCTTGGAGGTACATGCTCTTCGAGACTCCAAAGTTTTTCTTCTCACCAAAAAAGTCAGAAACCTGAAACCATGTCTCAACGAAAACTTTACTATGTACCTACTAGCACCTGTCCTTGGCTCTTTTAGCAACTTCACTGTGTACATTATTACCATCATTCTTTCATGTTCAATGAAGCTTTTTTTAGGATAAACATAGTTTTATTGTATTTAATCCTTTATTCATTATGTATTTGATACGTTTCTTAGATTGTTTAGACAGTTATTAGTGCATGTATTAATGTTGATGTTAATACACAAGTGTAGTGTTGAAGTACCATTATGTATTTAAACTTTCTTGTGCATAATTATGTTGTCATAAACAAACTCAAACTCAAAACTATACTATCCCTTTAACTTTTCTCCGGCTTACAACGTCGAATATCTTTTATCAAAGACATCCAAAACAAAGCAACAAATTGAAAGCGAAATTGTGTTGTGTTGTCAGAGAGAGTGACATGCGTGAATTTGTAGATCTGGAAATCTGTTAAATTCAGCCTTTTTTGGAAGCATCATATTTTTCATGATGAAAATCCTGCCTTTTTAATGTGCAAAGGTTTATATAGGTGGATTATTTTTACATCTGGACCCACATGAACTGTGAAATTTTTAGGTGAATTTTTTGGTATGTGCTGTGAGGGAATACAAATCTTCACTGAGGTACCACCTACTTCATCCTGTGTCTGGACCTGCATGTCTTCTTAGTATGCTAAGCTGCCACCCCAAAGTGAACAAGTGGATGATCTACACATCAAATTTAAGTTTCACCAGCACCAAGAACAAGATATCATCCCCCATGGCTTTCAGATGTGTTCAAGCAAGTTGATTTTTTTCTCCTGTACCCGGTGGTGATGTATTTTTGCTGCTTCTAACATGTTTTCTTTCTTATTATTAGCCAGTGATGAACCTAATATTGCATGCAACATGGAGGTAAAGAGGTCACATCCCCTCTTTTTTGCATTGTTCAGTGCTTTTTATGTGCTTCATATGGTGAGGAATGGCTGTTGTAACCCCTGTATGCACGCAACTTCATTCAGAATCTCAAATATTGACAGCTCTACAGCTATCTTTATGACTGTGCACCAAAGACCAAAGATTGTTCATGCAAACCTGGGCTTTCTTGCTTTCCGCTCAATATCAATGAGTCATCTTGCCATTTTTCTACTTCTCGGTGGCCAAGTGGAAACAATTCCTGGCCCTACTGCAGCGCAGGAGTAGTATCCATGTACTGTTTGTGGTAACGAGGTACATGTATGTGAAACTGATCAAGCAATTTTATGTGATGTCTGTCACCAATGGTGTCACATTTAACACTTGTGTTGGGATCTCTTCACACTCCTATCAACGCCTTGGAAATCAGTCAAAAGTTTTGCATGGAGCTGTTTTCAGCGTGGCTCCATGAACGTCACGCCATGTATTTCATTACAAGGATTCAATCTCTCCGATGAAAATGTGTTCTCCCCCCTGCGTGATCTGGATCAAGATGCAGCTGATGTTTCCAACACCCAGTCTAACTTCCCATTGACTTCCACGTCCAAAGGGAGTCCAAACAGGATAACCTCCACCCCTAAGCCATGCTTTTCATCCCCAAGACCTTCACGGCCTGCCAAAAACAAGAGAAAGGTCTTGAAAGCGATGGCCTTGAACTGTAACGGTCTTAAGTGGAGCTCAAAAAGAGCGAACTTCCTTGCAGCCAATACACACCATGCACCAGATATCATCATTGGATGTGAATCTAAGATTAATGAAGATATTTCTACTTACACAATCTTCCCTGATGAATACATAGTTTTCCGAAAGGACAGAAACCAGCATGGTGGTGGTGTTTTCATTGCTATCAAAAACTT
This sequence comes from Diadema setosum, assembly GCA_033980235.1. NCBI lineage: Eukaryota > Metazoa > Echinodermata > Echinoidea > Diadematoida > Diadematidae > Diadema > Diadema setosum. The sequence continues at coordinate 46,439 of JAWLSL010000046.1, forward strand.
AATCACAGCCAGTGGATGTCCTCAATTTACTACTATCTGTGGATCCCAATGGTGTTCTATAGAGATGGAAGATTCAAAACCATTCATTTTTTGGTTGCTATTGCTGCCCACCAAACAATCGTCAGGCTATTGTTGATGACCTTGCTGAGTCCCTGACTTTATTGATGAGCAGTTGTCGTAAACACCCAAATGTCATCATAGCTGGGGATTTCAACCATGCAGACATAAACTGGGACACGCAGTCTACAGCCAATCCTGCTACTGCTGCTACGCATCAGAAGTTATTGGATGTACTGTTTAGTAATTCCTTGTTTCAAATGGTGAAAGAAGTTACTCGCCCTTCTTCAGGGAACACCCTCGATCTGATAGTCACATCTAACCCTGCTCTTGTTGATGATGTTAAAGTCAGGGCTGCCAACATTGGAAACTAGTTGAGAGGGAGACTCCCATAGGCAAATGCTATAATTCAGGAGACAAAATGAGTTAGATCAATAGAAATGCATGCAAATGAAATAAAGTTTTAGAATGAGAAAGGACCAAAATGAGTGAGTCTCACTCTCAAAGAGTGAGAGTTGGCAGCCCTGTAAAGTACACCCCGGCATCTCGGACCATCACATCCTGACATTCAACGTCTCATCTAGGCCAAAGTATTAGCCAAAACCTCCGAGAAAAATCCACCTTTTCAACAAGCTTGACCTCGATGAGCTCAAGCAAGCTGCTGCAGAATTTTCAACTCACTAATTCCTTCAGTCTGACCCTGAAAACAGAGATGTGGAAACAAACTGGACAATCATCTCAAACTTCCTGACGAGATGTCTGACGGAACTCGTACCATCAAAGATGACCAAGGGTAAGCGACATCTACCATGGATCACCCCAGCAATTAAACACTGTTAAACGGCACATGAGAAAGAGGGACCGCCTCTTCAAGAGTGCCCTTCGTCAGAATAGCGCAGCCACATAGGGGAAGTTCCGAGAGTTTAGAAATCAAGCGGCAAAAACTGTTCACAAGGCCCACCGTGACTGTATAAACGACATAATCGGGACCAGTCTGGCAGACAACCAGAAAGCCTTTTGGTCATACGTCAAAAGCTGGTGATCTGAGCACATCGGAATACCATCTCTTCGTACTACATCCAAGTTGTGTGCCACAGCTACAGAAAAAGCAGAGGCTTTGAACGACTATTTTCATCATCGAATGTTTTCAAGTAAAAATATTTAACTGAACCCATCAAAAGGCCACTTTGGTTATGCATCAGTAGGTCACCTGCACTTTTACAGGACTGGAGCGGAGAAGCAGCTAAAGCAATTAAACCCCTCCAAGGCCAGCGGGCCAGACGAGATCCCATCCAGACTCCTGCAGCTTATTGCACATGAGATAGCCCTAGCTCTCTCATTCCTATACCAACAGAGCTACAACGATGGTACAGTCCCATCACAATGGAGACAGGCCCTCGTATCTCCTGTACACAAGTCTGGTGACCTCAAATTAAGGTAATGGAGCATATCGTTCTTAGCCAAGTTTCAAAGCATCTTGCATCCTGTAACATCCCTTCGTAAATGACATACAAGATAATATTCAGTCAAATACCCGCCTCTTTGCTGATGACTGTGTCATTTACAGAGAAATAAATGCAGACTCAGGCCATCACATACTACAACAAGACCTCCAGCAACTATCCACCTGGTCGTCAACTTGGCTTATGAGCTTCAATGTGAAGAAATGTGCTGTCCTGTCTATCACCCGGAAACGTAATCCCTCTGTTTTCCAGTATCATCTCCACAATGACCCTATACCTAAGGCACAGGAATACAAGTACCTGGGAGTGACAATCACTCATGATTTGAGCTGGAACAAACATTGCCAGAACATCAGACAGAGAGCAAGCAAGACATTAAGGCTTCTCCGCAGAACATTATCACCATGCACCAAGGAAGTAAAGGCCAGAGCCTATACTGCACTTGTCCGGCCCCAACTAGAATATGCATCAGAGGCCTGGAACCCACACACAGCAACAATGGTAAACTCTCTCGAACAGGTGCAGAAAACTGCTGCTCGGTTTGTACATGGAGACTACAGGTATTCAACATCTTCCTCAACGCTGGTCTCAGCTCTTGGTTTGGATAGTCTCCACACACGACGCCTCCTTGCACAGTGCACCCTCTTTCATAACATACACTAAACTGTCAACTTCTACGTTTACCACATGTGATTTCCCAGCTACCTCCATAGGAAGGCATGACTATAAGCTCAAGTACGTAATCCAACCGTGACCATAGATGTGTTCAAATTTTCCTCCCTCCCCCCACCCGAGCTGTTAGAACCTGGAACCATCTGCCAGGACTTGTGGTCGCGATTACCAACCCATTTACATTCAGAGAGGCTGCTCTCCCAGTCATCCGAGTGATGCAGCCTCCTGTTGGGTCACACATGCTCCAAACAAAGAGGCATGTTTTTTACTAGCACTATGCACCGTCACTTTTATTGTACATTAGTTACATTTAAAAATCATCCTGTTCACCATGTCACCTCTCACTGACGCACGACACTTCCACCATCCCGGGATAGTTTCAAGGAAGTGCTGAAAGGGATTACTACTTCAAGGTTCAGGGTTCAAGGTTTGTGCTTCACCGCGCCCTTCTATATTCTCTGATGATGTCTACGATCGGCAAGGGGCAGGAGAGGCAGTGCAGTAAGCCTATACAGTGTAGATAATACGGCACTGATGCATTGATAAGAGACAGTTATAACGGGTGCGCGTCACGAGACCGTTACCCACGAGTCAGACAACCCACAAGTCATACAGCTAGCTCACAAGTAATACAGCCCATGAGTCATACAGCTCACAAGTCATACAGCCCACTTAACCTAGTTATACAGCTTACGAGTTCGACACTGAGTAAATAAAGCCCATGAGTTCGATATTACGATCAAGTAAAATAAGCCCACGAGTTACACAACCCATGAGTTCGACACTACGCACAAGAGGCTCACGAGACCGACACTAGACAAAAGAGGCTCATGAGACCAACACTAAGCAAAGAAGGCCCACGAGACCGACAGGATGAACAGCGCCACTTATAGACCAATTAATTGTAGGCCTATAGGGTGCCCAGATAATGGCATAAGGATATAAGTGATGGAAAAGGAGAGTTGCTATAAAGGTATTACCCCGTCAGTTATTGCTCTCCCTCACCCCGTGAACGGTTCAAGATCTTTAATTGTATTTGCGTATGTGAGTGTTTGTGAAGAAATACATAAAATTCAGTAAAAGTGTATGAGATATTTCAATATTAAAGATAATAAAAAGTTTTTGTACCTCAAAAGTTTCCCTGAATTTCCTTGTCTTGGTTTGTGTTTCACGTTAAAGTACGTTGTCTGTGAGAATTACTCGCTCCAAAGTGCTCTCATGTCTTAGTAATCATGCAATAATGGTTTCGTACCAGAGCCGTCGCCGTACGGCGTCGATAAATATTGTACGAAACCACTGACTGCGACCAGCAGCGTGCAGCCCATTGTACGCATAGCTAACTGCGACCAGCAGCCCCATACGCATAGCGTAATGGGGCTTCGCATTGTAGCATTCAGGATCATGACAGAATTAGTATCGCGGGTAAATGGCAACTTAAAATCCAAAAATTTCTTCGATTTGAAGACTTACCAATTAAGTTGAAGTATTGGAAACAGGCTTCGAACAACGTTTGGTTCTGCCAATAGTCCCTTTCTTTTCGAATTGATGACTGAATGTGACTCGGTCGAGAGGACCTTGGGAGAGCTACTACACTGACTACTACGACCAGCGCATGCGCACACAAACATCTTATCCGTTGATGGATTTGAAATTTGTGCGCATGTGATGTGTTCGCATGCACTGGCTGTAGTATTCAGTGTATGGTAGCTCTTCCAAGGTCCTCTCGACCGAGTCACATTCAGTCATCAATTCGAACAGAAAGGGACTATAGGCAGAACCAAACGTTGCCCGAAGCCTGTTTTCAATACTTCACCTTAATTGGTAAGTCTTCAAATTGAAGAATTTTTGGGATTAAGTTGACATTTATCCTGCGATACTAAATCTGTCATGATCCTGAATGCTATAATGCGAAGCTCGATTACGCTATGCGTATGGGACTGCTAGTCGCTAAACGTATGGGGCTGCTGGTCGCAGTTAATTGCATGATTACTAAGACATGAGAGTACTTTGGGGCGAGTAAGTCTCACAGTGTTAGTTATATGAAAGGTACTTTAACCTGAAACACAAACTAAGACAAGGAAATTCAAGGAAACTTTTGAGGTACCAAAACTTTTTATTATCTTTAATTTCGAAAATACCCAAACACCCTAGTTTTCGTTTCAGCAAAGCCCATACCGGTGTAAACCTATACTTAGAAAATAAAAATGATAAAATGATGTGGACATTCAGATCAACCAACTAGAAAAATACCCAAGTATGAAATAAAGTTCACTACAAGAAAATTATTCACAAAATGGTCAATGTTGCAGTGCACACCTGCTTTACACGATATGGGAGGGGGAGGGTAGTCATCTGCAAAGGTGTTGAGTTAGAATAAATTCACAGAAAATAATGTAATCGTCTGTTAAGGTAGCGTGAAGAATTCAGAAAAAGAAGATGCATCCATGAAAACACTTATTCTATATCATGAAAAGTGTACCGTTTTGAGAAGAATAATTTTACAAACACAAGTCACAAATCGAGGTAAATCGCTACGATATTAAACGTTTTCATCCGTTGAATTTCATACATTATAGCCACAGAGAAAATTACAAATTGAATTCTAAGCAGGCGGGTGTAAGCAGGCGGATAGGATATCTAATAAGGCCTACTTGAAGCAGAAATTTATAGAGAATCTAGAAATATGACAAGTTTGATATCTACGGAAAGCTAAGAAGCTAGGTAAAGGAGACCTCCGGATGATTTTCAGATTTTTTCATTTGAACAACTATAAATTAGTTAAACTGAGAACAGAGTTTCAAAATTTGTGATAGTTTGGTTGAAGAATAAGAATATTTTCAAAATCTACAACAAATTGCAATAAACAAGGATGATGAAATGGCAGAGTCACCATAAGAATGCATGAGTTGGGGCTCACGGAAACAGAACAAAAGAAGAAGGCATGCATAGATTATGCACAGGTGAACTCGCAAGCAAGCGGTATTGTAATGGAATTACACTGCTACATTTCTGAAATATGTGAACCTCCTATGTCATCATCCTTGTTCCGTGTAATTTGTTTAAGGTTTTTCAAAATATTGTTTCTCTGCTAAAGAACCACATTAAATTCCACAAATTTGTACAAGGAGTTGTCGATTTATGTACTACATGATGTGAAATTATGAAAATCGTCTGGAATGTCCCTTTAACAAAACTGGATATCTTTTAGACGATGTAACTTTACCCCCAAACTGTTTTTGAGATTGAAAAAACACCCAATTTCCATGACCACGTAGCTCCGTTCGCTACAAGAAACATCGGATTTGAGCGACGTCATCAAATGTGTATGAGCTGATTTGCCGTACGGCTATATGAGACCCGCTCTGGAAAAACCCGAAACTTTTCGGCAAATGTGATTTCGCGCTACAGCCCGAAAAAAGGTCAAAAATGACCTCAGGGACCGACATTTTGGTATCACGTTGTAGGGGAAATTTTCTAGTTTCTGATTGATATCAACATTTCGAAATACCTATAAAATGAGGAATTTAGAAGAGAAAAGTGGGATGTCAATCTCAAAAGTTGGCCAAAATCTTACGTCTAAAGACCAAATCGCCTTCGCTTACGGCGAAAATGACTATTCTTTTGGCGATCGTGTCTTAGATAGTCTGCGTTGAACCCTGACAAATTTGGTACCTACAGAAAGCTCTACCTCTGCTTATTCCAAAAATGGTCATGGCATGATGTCATGCTACTCACTTTCATTCATAAATTCGTCTGAAACATGCGTAAGTTTATGCAAATCGTCTCCCAGACGCGTAAACAACCTTGTTACCAAGACACTTGATCGAAATACGTGTTCACGATTGGTCAACTGCGCCGAGGACCCCCTTGTTTACAAGCAACCTACGTGTTATACTATGGGGATCGCTGCAGCAGCGGTGCATGCTTGCATGCAACACGTGTATCGTGACTGCTGCTCAGCACGGAAATGTTGCAGTTTCCCGCTTTGTTAGACTGTTTCTTTTGGCAAGAGGTAGAAATTAGAATTTAAACCTACACGCAAGAGAAAAAGAAGGTCACATTTATCTAACAAACCTTCATCATGCCATTTTGAAGAAGAATCAATCAATCACGGCATCAAGGAATACCTCTTCACTGCCGATTCTGCTGGTACTGTACACCTGATCATGGCGATCGCGAATCTTGAGCTGATTACAGTAGGTCTTGTGCTTTCCAAACGTCGTATTTCCGTAAATTTATGGGTGTAAAATGATTTCCAATCAATTACAGCTCTTTGACTTAGTTATCATCCTTCATGAGTATGTAAGATTACCTCAGCTATACGCAATTACCCCGCAATGATCGATTTGTTGTGTCAATAATAACAGCAAATTATGGCTGTACGAAGGAACAGCTGATCACGGCGATCGTGAATATTGAGCTAACGATAGGTTTTGTGCTTTTAAAACTTAGTTTTTCCGTAAATTTATGGGTGTAAAAAAATGATTCCAATGAACACAAACAAACAATTTCACGACGTGAATATATAGTGTTTGCGGACTATTTATTCTAGATTGACAACGAATTACACACCAATTTCCTGAAAAGTGCACACAGTTTGCCTATAGATACGTAAATCCCACTGGGTTGCATACACATTTGGTGACGTCGCAGATTTGGCATTTTTCGTAGCCATATCGAACTTTTTCCAGTGCTCAAATTTGGTAAAAATTAACATTCTTATATTCAAAGCAAAAACAACTTTATTGCATGATTTATGTCAGAAATTAATCAAAATATCATTAAATAATGGAAAATAATCAATTTATATGATACTATTTCCTATGAATTTCTTCTTTAACTTGTGAAGCGAGAAAGAAAAGGGCGAAAACTTAGATCCTATCCACCGTCTAGATAGAAATTAGGAAAGCCTATTAAAAATAGCACGATGGTATCTAAAATGAAATCATACATCGTTCTTGTCCTCTATTATTTTGTCATACAATTTTCTTTTCTTTTTTTTCTGGGGGGGGGGTCCCATGAAGAGAACAATTTCATTTTAAAAAGAAAAAAATGGCAACAATGTCGCTTCCCGTAGCGTGACAGAACTGCCCCCTAAAAGTCACACGTGTAGAAATACATTCTTAATGTCGTTGATATGTAGATGGTGCCGTTCAATTAGTTACAATCTCTCGCTCGACAGCATGACGAAATTGCACCCGCTAGTATGTAATTTTCCCTTAATGGAACGCCCTGAACATGTACATATTTATAATTGACTTGTAGATGGCGCTGTTCATCCTGTCAGTCATGTGAGCCTTCTTTGCCTGGTGTCGGTCTCGTTGGCTTTCTTTTGCTTAGTGTCGGCCTCGTGAGCCTCTTTTGCGTATTGTCGATCTCGTGAGCCTTTATTGTGTAGTGTCGGTCTCTTGGCTTTCTTTGCTTAGTGGCGGTCTCATGAGTCTTTTGTGCGTAGTGTCGAAGTGATGGGCTGTATGACTCGTTAGCCGTATACCACATGGGCTGTATGACTCATGAAACAGTTTTTGATGTCGGTCTCGTGGACCGTATGACTCGTGGGTGTTGGTCTCGTGGGATGACTCCATTATAGCACCCTCTGTCGTCGCACTTTGCCTAATGAATCGCTTAGCTGTACCCGTGTATCTCTCTTTATCATGTTTGTGCAGGTTACAATGGTTGGGAGGGTCCCGCGCCATATCGCTATGAAATCCTCATACCGATGGAACGGGGCGATTATTGACACGATCCCCGACACCACCAGCACAGCTACCATAACATGCATAAGGATGAGGAGCTTGGACACCGTAACCGTCGCGAGATCAATGGTCTTCTCGAGATTGTTTGATTGCTGTCTATTCTCAAACAAGCCAGAAAATACTACACGCGCCTGATACCTGTTTCTTTATTTTAAAGGATAAAATCCAATCCCAAAATAAGTTGGTCTGATAAAAAAAAAAAGAGTAAAATCTTACGAATTCAGCTGTACAAATTTGACTGAAATCGCATGAAAAATAAGACAGTTATGAAATTTTGAAATTTTGCGAATTTCTGCTAAACAGTTCTTCTACAGTGAATATGAATATGCAAATGAGTGAGTTGACTATGTCATAACCTCACAATTTCCCATTGATCGTTAACAAAATATGACAAAAGTTAAATGCTTCTGTCATTGAAGTCTGAAACATGAACTTATTCCTGGTTAAATAACTTCAGAATGAATAGCAATCAGTTAGATATACCAGTATTTGAGCCTCGGGCATGATTGCGTTTGAATGAAAAACTGGAAATCTCAAAATTTTATGTACAAACTATATGGCAAGTTGTGATGGGATGACATGCTCACTTTGCCATAATTTAAGCATATCCATATTGACCGTTCAAGAACTGTTTCCTGAAAAATTAGCAAAACTTCAAATTGTCATTCCTTATTTTTCACCCGATTTCGATCAAATTTTTTACTGTTGAACTTGTCATATTTTACTCTTTCTTATCACATTAACTTTATATTTGGACTGGCTTTCCCCTTTAACTGGTCAGATCTCCCTCTCGACGATCCCTCTCCCTCTCTCTCTTTCTTTCTGTTTTTCCCGCTATTTTCAGCTCTCCGTTTCTTTTTTCCCCCATTCCCATTTTCCATTCTTTACATACAGGACATATCCTTCATCTTGTGATGTACACAAACTCTTACTGTAAATAGATGTCTCCAGCCTCTTACACAATTCAGTCCGGCAGCCAAAAGCCATTTTTGGGCAGAAGTACTTTTTCTCTGATATAGTTTTTTTCTCTGTTGATAATTCATCTTTGGGGTCTCTTCAATGATATTCAGGTGGGTGTGGAGCTCTCACCCTTGGGCAATTTTAATTATTCAAAATGGTGTCCAACATGGCCGCCACACACCCCTCAAACGAAGAAAATGTATGTAATTATGTATTTTAAGTGCTACTATACCAATGTTTGGATTGGAGCATTTGTCCAAAGGTCCAACAACTTGAATAAGATATTTTTGAAATTTGTTGCAAGACAGTTGCTATGGTAAACATTGAAAAATTAGCTTAAAATCCCTAAAATGCACAATATGATTACAAAATGATATGGAATCGGGTTTGTGTGTGTGATTGTTGCATGAGGGACATGTTGACCTGAATGTTTGGCAGAAAATCATAGAAACTATTTTACTTAACGGACCTGAGTAGATGGTTGCCATGGATACTTGCTCTTTGGCTGGTTGCAGACATGATATTTAACATACGAATGTATAGTCCTGGGATGTCTCAAAATGTATATGAGTAACCTGTGTATATAGGAAGCTTATCAATCTGTAAAAGAAACTGACTACATCGTTGCCATGGGAACTTGCCTTTTTCTTGGTGTCCAACATGTTACCATGAGAGTATCATCTGAAGAGATAACTGCCTACGATGTCTTCAAACATCATAAAATTCTATACATTAAAGAAAATCCTATGATATCAAGTAGAAGAGATGCAGGACAGTTGAGCCATTTTGTCTATTTTTTGGATATGTTTCCTAATCAATCCTTGCTCACAACAAGTGTCTGTTACCAAACAACTATAAACCTGTCTTGCAGCTATGAAAATTTCTTATACTGTTCTAGGTCATTGCCTAATTTAAAAAACTTTCTTTAGAAAAATAAATGTCAACACTCTGCAGTGTAAGGAGAGTTGAGCCATGTCTTGAGGAGAGTTGGGCCACCTTTAGGAGACATGTGCTACTTGTTTGAGAGTCAAACCACGTTGTCAAACCATAAAGATTAGATTAAAAAATCGGCTTACAAGTAGCCAGAAATAAATCTTAGCTAACAAAATCGATTTTATCGTAAATTCAAGCATAGAAAGATATGAAAATTTAAGAAGTTCAAACACTCATAACGCACTTTATTCTTAAACATCCTTTATAAGAAACACTCATATCGGGGCTGGCGCTATGTTTTAAAAGTGAGGCGGCCCAGTTTATATTTCTGTTGCCACTTCTGTGTTTTACTGACAAGCAAAAAAAAAAAAGGGGGGGGAGGGCTTAACTATTATTTTCTGATGCTACTTCCGGGGTTAATAGGCTGAATCAGCTGCTGACAAGAAAAAAAAAGGAGAGGGGGCCTATCCCCCTTTTCTTGTGCCTCTTAAGTATAAAAAAGTGTGGGGATCCTAGTGGTAAGACCCTATATATTCCTATGTATTATGCCCCCCCCCCCCAAAAAAAAAAAAAAAAAAAAAAAGGGAGGCGAGCCCTCATCCATTGTTTGCGTCGGCTTTGTGTATTTCAGTGAAAAGTAATGCGTAATGATATATTTTGCAATGGAACTTCTTCAAGTTTGGGGGAGAAAGGTTTGCGGTGACACCATGTGTATGTAGTACTTAACCGCATCGTTGCTTGGCAGAAGAGACTAGAAAGAGGAGAATTGAAGAGGGAAGCGACATATGGGGATAGTAAGGAGGGCAAAAGTGAAGAGCGGGGGATAGTAATGGGTCGGAAGTTGAAGTTGTACTAGTGGAGACGGTAGAGAAGGGAACAGAGAGAGTGGTAAGGAAGAATAGAGTGAGAATAAAGTAAGATATTTAAGATTCTTTAAGTTTGCTCATCCCCTCCCTATGTCTGAGATACTATAATCCCTCGCATAATGAAGCAAAGTAAAAATAAGCTACTCATCAGAACTGGAACCTGAATCTTAAAAACTAACATGACCTAATTTAGATACCTACATGTACTACAGAAATGAAACAAGAAAAGCAAGTCATAATGTGTTATTTTTTTTACAGAAATATATAACAATCACATATTTTCTTTTTCAGAGTGTTTTTGCTTTCTACACTTGTATAATATCAACTTCGGTTAAATCAATATGCATGACTCATGAATAAAAACTACAGGCAAGTACAGTAAGATAATTAACAAAAATCATGAAACAAACTGGAATCTTTCATTCTCAAGGATTGTAGTTTATTACGAGCAATGTATGTTCATTATAGCCTTCACCTTGTACCACATAGGAAGTCTCATTTTGAAATGTTGTTTTCACATAACACTTAATGAACGATTTTGAGGACATTTACGCAGGTTGTAATATTGCAATGTATGTTCCAATAATTTGGCAAAACCATGAAATTATTTCACATTGTGTGATTTTATTTATATTACAACTTGGAAAAAAAATGAAACCATGCACATCCCAGCTAACTTTTGTTGCAATGCATTGATGTATGCATGTTATGGGACTGTCCTTAAAAGTGACATTGAGCAGTTACCATGGCAACCAGGACATATCAACTTCATATAACAGAGGGAGGTACCGGTATGTGTAACCAATATAGGCATATGTGGAGTAAAGACCTGAAATATGATATATCACATTTTCACATCATTGCTATACTGCAGTTCAATCCTTCGGCACTTATTCACAATTAAATTCAAGTCTAGGTTGCTATGGCAACTATAGATATAAATAAAGGCTAGATTAATGGTTACTTCATTAAGATTTTATTTGTAAGGGGTATGCAGGTAGTTGATATTTTGTGCACGTCGCACAAATAACAAGCATTTTTCTGTATTTTGCATACTTTTCTAACTTTTTTTTGGAGGTTTGTTCCAATTATTTGATGGTTACCATGACAACCAGATTTTGCTCAACTAAAGACGTTATACTAATATTACTGGTCTTTTAGATAAGTGTTCTAATTGAAATACTAGTGTTTTAGTGACATTTTTCTGGCTTTTAGGCTTCATGGCGGCCATGTTGGACGCCATTTTGAATAATTAAAATTGCCCAAGGATGAGAGCTCCACACCCACCTGAATATCATTGTAGAGACCCCAAAGATGAATAATCAACAAAGAAAAAAAACTATATCAGAGAAAAAGTACTTAGCCCCCTCGGCTGCCGGACTAATTGGTCTTTAACCGTTTGCGACCTTTTCCTTTTGAGATGGGGGGGGGGGGGGGGGTCGCACGACAGGCTGCAACCGGCTTCAATCGCCTTCGATCCTATCGGGTTGCAGAGAGGCTTCAACGAATGCAACGGCTGTCGTACACAGAAGCGACTAACCTGCAACGAATGCGAGTGTTCGCACCGACAGCCAGCGATCTGTCGTACAACACCCCGAGAAAAAAAAATCAAAAACACTACATCTCGAGTGTGGAGGCGGTCGCAAACTGGTCGCAGACCAAGTGTGAAAGGGGATAAAAGCTTAATCATATAACTGTAACTTAATCTGTGATCCATAATTAACCACTATAATTATATAGGGAAAATGTTGTTTGCAATTATTATTACTATACGTACCATAATAGAAGGATATATTGTGTCACTATGTTTTTGCAAATGTACAGAGAAAAAAATAAAAATACATGAGAGATCACGCAAATTACGAAGATCAAAAGCAATGACTGACAGTGGCTCAACGTAGTAGTCTCTGCGGATAGGGCCAAGTCACAGAACCATCGCCAGTAATCACGATGACAGTGAATGTAGCCTTACAATTTGTGTTTTGCGACCAGGCTTGTGCTGGTGTCAGAATCCTTTAACAAAATAATACAAAAATATGTTTATTGTTCTTATTTACCTTAGACAAAGAAGTCAAAACCCTGATGAAAATTCGACGCAAATAATTCCATGGATATTTTCTTCTACAACATTATGATGAGGATTATGGAAAGTTGTTAGCGAGGGACGCCATCATTATGATCTACATGATCTAGACAACATTACAAGTAAAGCCTCAGACAGTACGTTCAAGACGTTATTGCCGAATAGTCAATCTACATGTTCTTCGTTCTTTTGAACAATTTTTCTGCTTTTAAAAGACATGTCCAACTTCATATACATGTAGATTGAGTGAATGCAGCGAATAATCCGTTCAAAAGTAATTGATTTTTAAAGTTTCGCCAGACAACCAGAGTGCATGATGTCACATGCGTAGAAAGATATAAGGAAAATAATAAAAACAAAATTTCACCATTTGGGAGAAAAAGTGCACATTACCTGCAAGTCAAGTGTTCGTTTATTATGCAAGAGAAGTGAAAATATGCTGAATTTTCTTTATATTTTCCATATGCACACATGTGACATCACAAGCTGTAGTATCCTCCTCATCCAGCAGTGACTGCGCAGAAACTTCCAAAAATTATTACTTTTGAACGGATTGTCTGATTTTCCTCCAACTTTCACTGATGTGATACTAATATTGCTGCAATTACTCAATTCATATGTCTATGAAGGTGAATCTTTCCTTTAATAATTCAACTGCTTTTGCCCATGTCCATTTTGCTTAGAGAACAAATGCCTTGCTCACATTGTATACGTTACTTCCGTTTTATTTTAATACTCTTTTGAAGATGACTTGTGTATGTTCCTGTAAGTCAATCATTAAATGACCCTTTTCTTCATCAGTGCGGTCTGTCTTTTCGTTATTTTTCAACTGATTGGCGATAAAGGGATTGATAAACTGACGGTGAAGCAAGACCATTCCAGACAGTTGCTATGGCAACGCGCAGGAGGCAGTATGTGACTGAAGATCAAGGATGCCTGAGTGTTGTGCCCGTTGTGAAGAAGTATGACAGGATATGTGGGCGGATGAGAATGTATCATCGTGAAAGTGTGAGCCAATATAGCGGAGTATGATACACGTGTAAAATGCTTGAAGGCATTATTTACTATTTGCAGATGAAACAAAAACCCAGCTTTTGTGCTTAAAAAGTTCTAAATGGTGAGTTAGGAATAGAAACAACTAATGTGAAAATATGAATCAGTATAATCAATGTTAAGTATTGTTTACACAAATGACATTGTGAGCAATAATTTTTGTAAAAATGTCTCTAGACTAAGCCGTCTACAATATTATGGAATAGTCTGAAAAATAGTGATATCTCCTGATATCTTTATTACGGAAACTTTATGGTATAGGATGTTTTGTGATACGACTGACCTACACATGCATCATATGTGATATATAGAACGTTTTCTTAATCACTGTTCTCAATGGTAAACAGTGTCTTTAAAGTCATGATCTCTCACACCCTTGCAGCGGCCGCGGAAAGTTTTTGTTTGCTTGTTTGTTTGTTTGTTTATTTGTTTGTTTGTTTGTTTGTTTGTTTGTTTTAGTGTGGGGGCTGCGGAACAATGGGGGATATATCAAGGATAAATTGTACATCCCCATCCATCGCGGTCCCTGCTTTGTACTAATAGCTGACAATATCTATTCCCCCCCCCCCTCCCCCCTCACGATACACTGAGACACAGGGTCACAATTTAAAAGGGCATTGGTACAGTTACAATTGACATTATTTTCAACTTGTAAGCAGTCCACAATTTCATATGATGGTGTTGATGATGATGGCAATAATAATGAAAGGGGCAATAATAATAATAATTAAAAAAACCTAAATGCTGATAACTATGATGATGATAATAATTCCAATCGTCATCGTCTTCATCATTGTTATAATTATGAAAATATAGGCCTAGTGTTTACGATGGTGATATTAGTAATCACAAAAATGGAAACTGATTTTGACCAAGTCTGACGTGGCTCTCTGTTGTGTTTACAAGTAGGACCCCGGAGATCTTTTATAACCCCAGCATTGTGGCGTAACCGTTTTGGTGGACATCATGAATAAAACAGCTTTTCCACGGTTATAAGCTCCAGAGAGGAGTCGAATGCGTGACCTCCCGTTAAAGTGTCCCTATTATCCACTGGGCCAACACTGAAGTGTTATGGTGTCCGCCATCTCTCACACTTTAATACTACAGTGTTTGGTTGTTTTTGGAGAGGCGGTTTAACTCTTTGTGCGCCAGGGTGTAAAACCCTGTGTGTCACATTATTTTGAGACTGCAACGCATGCATGCCTTCGACCAACAGTATTCCGAAGGTTCATTAATTCAAAAATGAAATAATGTTTGTTATTCCGAAGGTACGTCTATCCGAAAATGAAAAGAAGGTATTAATGAACCATCGGTATAACAAACATTATTCGATTTTTGAATTAACTAACCTTCGAAAGGGCAATTTCTGTATTTTTCGCATGATTCCGATGGCATAAAACCTTGCAACCATAGTGCTGTCTCATATAGGGAAACTCACAGCTCCAAGGCACCTCGAGATCTGTGGCATACGGTGAGGAGACTTGAGGCGGGCGGGGGGGGGGGGGGGCGGGGGTAGGGGTGTCAGGGGATGTATTCTAAATACAATATTGCGTGGTGACTTTGTAAAGATACACTGCAAAAAGTCCGGTGTTAAATAGTGAACACCGAGCTGGTGTTAAATTTTCGGTGCTCATTTATGGTGTTAAATTAACACCTCCATTTCCAAATTTTAAACTGTTTTTTTGAAGAGTTTCTTAGTAACTGCACTTCTTGTTGATTTTTAATTTAAACAAGACGATCAAGAATTTTACATTAAAATACTAGATTTTTGAAAAAATGTGAAAATAAATTTACACCAAAGTAACACCAGCTGGTGTGGTCTCTTATTGAAGCTGGACGGGTGTTAAACCATTGATATTAACACTAACAAATATCAAATCAACACCATGTGGCGTCATTTTTGAATTAACACCAGTACAGTGTCAAAATAACACCAGGTACAGTGTCAAATTAACACCACGAAGTGTCAGGTGAATACTTTTCAACACCATAACAGTGCATTTTCAACACCTGTGGGTGTGGTCCTTTATTGAAGTTTGATCGGTGTTAGATTTAACACCCTTGGTGTTAAATCTAACACCGATGTTTTTACAGTGTAGCATAGGGATGGCCTATACACCAGAGAAGGCAGTTCAATTTGAGTCGAAGCCCACAGTTTGTTGAGAAACAATAGACCACTGACTTCGCCCGTGTTTAGCGTGTGTACTTCCTTCCGATTATCTATTCGGCCGAGCGATGGGGAAATCCCTACTCAATCAAAGGAAAAGGTTTCCATTGCAGCTGTTATCCAAGCACTTGGCAGCGGCAGGTAAATGGGAACTGCTCTTTCGTTTCCATAGTGACTGGAACCATGCAAGGCCTTGGTATGAAGCCTTGTTACCAGGTCTCATGTAAGTTAGTGTTTGAAAGTTTATAGATTGGCAAGGAAATATCAGCGTATGAGGTTTGACATTGCTTAATGAGTAGCCCTAAGTGTTGAGTACAAAAAAAAGGGAGAAAATCCTGCACATTTCCCTTCTATCATTGGAATTAAGAAGGCACGTTCTTGCGTAAGACCAGAGAAGCAGTATGAATTTGTCCCCGGTATGCATTCTTTGTTAGGATCGGTCCTGACAAGACACTTTCATATCGGGCTAGTTCCCAGTCCTTTCGAAAGGATCGACCTTTACACAAACTTTGCTTTAACGATTTTTAAACTTTGTTTAAAAAACAAAAAAAGAAAAAAAGAAGAAGGAAGGAAGGAAGGAAGGCAGGGTAACAGGAATGTATCGTTTCATCGTTTCGTATTATGCCATAGAGGCAATAAAGAATATAGGTAGGCCTATATGTCAGCCGGGGTTCGTTGACATGACTATTTCGTATTTGTTTGTTTGTTTGCTTGTTTGTTTGTTTGTTTGGGGGCATAACAGGTATTGATTGCCAAAATGTACCATGGTGACTGCAACCGAAGATAAATCAACACATTTTGGATTCAAGAATTAGGTCCTAACCCCTCGCCAGAACACCGTCAGAACCTTTGAATGTGTGTGTGTGTGTGTGTGTGTGTGTGTGTGTGTGTGTGCGAGCGTGTGTGTGTGTGTTTAATATGCTAAAAAGATTTTACTTAAATCCTTCAGAAAGTAGGGGAAATCATATTAGCCTTAAATTTGCTACCATACTGTGTACTTTTCATGACAAAATTATCTTTTTTGGGTATTATCAATATTCCCTTTGAATTGCTCCACTTGTATGTGTCAGCATGGAAATAACTATTCTCTTGTACAGTGAACGGATTGTCTGAGTTTCGTCAAACTTCAGTGATGTGTTATGTTATTTCTGCATTCACCGAAATCATAAACATTTTAGATTAATTCCACTTAAATCTTTTTAGTGATATCGCAAAGCGGTGAGAGAGACCACATATGATTTTGACAAGGCAAATTTGTAATGTGCCACAGTGGAGGGGGGGGGGGATATCGAAGGTTTGCCTCCTGACGTGTATAGTCTTACTTTTGTTAAAGGGGTGGCACAGTAGTGGTGGAGGCGAGGATTATGCTTTTAACTTTTTGTGAGATACGAAGAAACCACTTATAAAATAGTACAGAGCATACCATTCTATGACGAATGCAAAGTTTTAATTGGATGAAATCGGTTCTGGAATTGCTGAGACATCCAGAAACAAGGTAAATCAAAGCGATCATTATAAAAGGTGGGTCCCGCCTTTTATTAGGATTGCTCTATTCTGCATTATCTTGGCCACTTGGAATTACATGGCTCTTTCATATTTCATCAGAGGTTTCTCATTATGTCACCCAAAATGTTAGAAGCCTGAAGTTAGGTCTCAAGCAAAACTATACAATCCCTTTAATAGGCAGAAAATTCACAGACATATAATCTACCAACGGTGGGCGCTAGACCGAGGCATCTCAATTCTAAAAACGCAATAGCTCCCTTGTGTGGGAGAGGGGACATCTCCCTCCCTCCAACTTTGCGCCCCCTGTGCCCCCTGAGCTCCCCCCCCCCCCCCTCCGCATACACACAGACTGTCTCGGTGCGCTTTCAAAATTACATATTTAAAATTGTTTTCAATTCAATTCAATTCAATAGTTTATTTATTTCCATCATCACAAAGAAAAGAAAAGAAAAAATTGGCATAATCCAAAGTGATACAATTTGTTTTCATTTCTCTTACACTCGTCCGATAAAGGATTTTTTCAATACAATATAAAGTATATTATACACGAATGATGTCGTAAAAAAGAAACAATGCACTTTGTCATGGCAACAAAAAAGGTAAATAATCATAATGATGGAAAACAGTGTTCCACTAAAAAAGCCACGCTTGTAAAACGTGGAACACTGGAACAAAACAACAACAGCACCAATTTGTTATACCAATAAGACATATTCATTTTAAATTCTTCTGTATACTATTGTACATTTTACTCATTGATATAATGATGTTGATACTGTGAACAATACATTACTAGGATTTTAGGATGCAAACGTATAAACTATATAACATATCACATTTGTGGCACATACACTATGGGGCCAGGTGTGCCAGGAAAATTGAACGGAAAGGAAGATATGCAATCGGCCACAAAAAAAAACATAACGACGACAACAACAACAACAATAACACAATACACAGAAATAACAGTATTTTTTTATCAGTTTTATAAATAAATGGGGGAAAATAAGATCCTCGTTTTATATCTTGGATTTAAACATTTCCTTGATATTTTTACCAAAAGTGTGCACAAAAAAAAAAAACTGAATTTCAATACTAGAACGGCTATAACTTCCCAGTGTGCAAGGTAATCCCCCCCCCCCCCTCGTCCAGCTCCCTCATTTACGTGTTCTCTAAAATATTGAACAAATTCTTGCACTCATCCTCATGAAAACCATTTTGTTTTAGCTTCTGTTGAAATTATCTACGTTTATTACAAGAAAGTTTGAGAGATAGATGATAGATTAGATCAAGGCGTGAAGGAGATCAGAGAGCTTCTCTCAAACTACTAAAGGTGAATAATTTATTGAATTTTCCTTTTAAAACTATACCCAAATAGACGCCCCGCTCAGAAAGAGCCACTTTTTCCAATCCCCCCCCCCCAAAAAAAAAAAAAAAAAAAAAATCCAATGGGTACACGCCTAGCGGTGCATCGCAGAATAACCCTACTTATAGGTCAGGGGATAAGTCGAAGCAAAACATAAGCAGCCAAACTCTGTCATTTTGCTTGTAGGTAACATCCTTGCAGAAAACAACAATAACAACAACATCCGGGACCAGAGATTTGACAAAGGTAAGTTCCCTGCACTGATTGACAGATGATCTCACAATGCAGACTAACCATCCTCGTGACATAAATCTCAATATTGTTATGTACGGATGTTTCAGTCTGGATGCTGCCCCGGTATATGGTTATTGACCTCCATTTTTCACAGACATGTATTTATTTATAAAGGGAACTAGGATTTTGGATACTCTGATAAAAAAGTGATAAGTGAGTTTCGTGTTGCCTGTGTCGTTTACAAGCAAGTTACTTGAATTATCTTTTGAACATTATTCTGTTATCTGGTCTTGGTCTTGAAAAAGAAGAAAAGACAAAAACAACTAAACAACTACACAAATGCACGATCAAGCAATTAGCAAGCAAGCAAGCAAGCAAACAAACAAACATACTTCTCGTCTGATGATACAGAAGGCTCTATTGCTATGCCGGACAAGTTTTCCCGCTGTATCCAATGTATGCGATGACATCCTCAGATCACGAGGTTGTTGCGATGGTTCCGGTAAATCCCCCCCCCCCCTTTTTTTTTTTTCATTGCTGACAAAACGATGATATCACAGGCCAAAAACACACAAACCCATCCTGTGTTTGGACGAACAAGACGGTTCGCTTCTAATACTGCGCGTTTCACCATACAGGCAAGTTCTAGAACTCTATTTCACTATCCTATACTTCTGGGTAGATAAGAAATACTTTACCACCTGTGAGTTCATTTCTTTCGTCATGCCCTGAGAAACAAAGCGATATGCCATAGCAATGTCCCAGTATTTTACGTGTCCATAGCTGGAAGGCAGAGTTTGGTGTCTGTAGTTGCAGCAGTCTGAAAATTATAACCAACATTACACAATCCGTGCCAGGTACTATAAAAGGATGCAAAGTCAGTGTTCAATTTTCATGTGAAGCACTTTTAAGAGGATCTTCAGAATACCACTTGGAAAAAATCCTGATTTAGGGTTAGTTGGGAAGAAAAATCTTGCTAATAAGGATTTCAGAATACCGCCCTATAAGCAAACTTAAGGCTCATGAGTTCGACACTACAAAGGTCAAAACAGCCCATGACATTACAGCAAGGGCTTATAAAGGGATCGTGTAGCTTTGGTTCAGACCCAACCTCAGGTTTCTAACATTTTTTGGTGAGAAAATGTGAAGCCTCTTATGAAATATAAAAGGGCATGTAATTCCAAGAGGGATTCAACATTTATTTCACGAAAATTGGTTTTGAACTGTCGGAGGTATCCAAAACGGAGCAATACTAATAAAAGATGGGATCCAGCTTTTATGAGGATCCCCTTGTCTTATTTTGTTTTTTAGATGTCTCTGCCTTTCGAAAACCGATTTTCATCTAATGAACTTTGAATTCCTCTTGGTATGCTCTGTATTATTTCATTAGTGCATGTTTCTTGGTATCTCGCAAAAAGTTAAAAGCCCAATCCTCATCTCCGACAATACTATATATTATCCCTTTAATGTGTCAGTTTCATGGGCCTTGTTTTCTTTAAGTGTTATAGTGCTTTTGGGGCTGTATGATTCTTGGGCTGTGTGATTTGTGGGTGTCGAACTCGTGACGTGGACCCTTTTCTATTAAATTTTCTTTCTCTCTTTTTCGTTCTCACTATCTTACATAATTTATCTTTCTTCGTTCTTTTTTTTTTCATTAGCATAACGTGTGTACATGTCTATTAATGTTTTGTTTTATGAAATAGTTTGTTGTTTTATTCATCAAAATCATTGTCATTTGTATATTGTGTCTAATGAGGCCCTACATGGTTTTGGCTTGTTGGGGATCCTTCGGTATGGTAGTTTGAGTTTTCCTTGTATTCTATTTCTGATATTCTGTTACGATGACTTCTTTGCTCTCGCGTGCAAAGGTTAGCTACAATATAAGTAATAAATGATGAATCAATGTGTATGTTTTCTAGCATGATTTTGTTGATTTGTACCATCATGCTGAAACAATAAATGATATGAAATGAAATGAAATTTAACACAAAACAGAACAAAGCAAACAAAAAACAAACAAAAAACAAACAATACTGGTTTTTGAGCCAAGTAGACTTCAGCCGGTCAATCCTTGTGCGTTCTCGTGTCTGTGACATCTTAGCTCAATACACATGATAATGTAGATGGGAATGGGTCTAGTACAAATCTTGAAACAAAAAGACTCGCTAATATAAAAAGGGGGATAAATCCAAAATAAAAAAGCAACTTGTACGCAAAGATTAACAAACAACCTGTAATTGTCAAAATAAGAAAATAAAATAATTATACAAAGAGACATAAACGTCACGGGTGCTTGAGAGATTCAAAGGACATAATTTGGCCCAAATCCTCCTGGCGTCCTATTTTCTTTTATGCTCATCAGCATCAATGCCTCATCATCTTTCCCCTGCCGAAGGATACCCATCGTACTTTTTTGTTTTTATTTACTTTTTGTATGTGTATTGCCTACTTGTATGTTTATCAAATTGCGTTGATTTGAGCGTATTGATATCATTCATTTTGCTTAGCCATGGAAAATGTATCCAGGGTTTTTTTTTTTGTTGTTGTTGCTTTTGTTGTTGTTTTTACTCGAAATGACATAACATAAAATGTTACAATTGCACCTTCCTACACTCTCCTACCTTCCTCGATTCGTTTGAAGCAATAGCATAACAGAATAAGAACGGAATAGGGACATTTTGGAAGGATTGCAAAAGAATGATTTGGAATCGATCGAGAAATAATTGATATCAGTCAGTGTGATACAAATGCAATTGATAAGTTATCAAACTCCGGGGAAAGAAGTACTCTCTAAAAAAAAAATGAGTGAAAATTTTCACTCTAAAAAGAGTGAATACAAAAAAGAGTGAATTTCGAGTGAAATTGGAGTGAATTTTGAGTGAAAATGCTCATTTTCACTCATTTTGGAGTGACGTCAGGGATCACTCGAAGATTTTGGAGTGATCCCTGACGTCACTCCAAAATGAGTGAAAATGAACATTTTCACTCAAAATTCACTCCAATTTCACTCGAAATTCACTCTTTTTTTGTATTCACTCTTTTAAGAGTGAATATTTTCACTCGATTTTTTTAGAGAGTAAATTTCACCTCCGCGAACATGTAGTACTAATAAGGCGTTATAAATCAATGAAAGAAAATCTAAATATCCATTATGCTTCTCAAATCTATAAACATAAAGATGTGATTGCATATTCCAGCAGGCTTGAAATCTAGTTGTGACGGTAAGATCTATTAAAGTCTAATGGGAAATCTGGTACTTGGATGATTTGAGTTGCGATTTGATGTAATTTCAGCTATTTACAGGTTTTGAAAGGGCAGAGCCTAGTGTCCTGCTACTGCAACCATGCTGGTGCCTTTGATTCTAACGGCTGCCATCTCAGTAGCGGCCGCTTTACCTACGACCAAACCCACTCCTACACCCGCGCCTGCACCGAACGGTATTCGTCAATGTGCCCGTGAGTGTGGGACATCTTGAAAAGTCATTGTCATCTATACAAATTTATCCATTTATACAGCCTGCTGAATGACCACCATATCATAACCATTATCGAACTCTTCTCCTAACCTGCAAACAGCGTTCGATTCTTGTCAGGGCTCTGTTTTTACGAAAACAGAGCCCTGAGGAAGACCGGCAGTTAGTCTATTTTAGATCTGTATAATTGTATGATATTATTTTATTTATATACTTGATGTGTGTGATTACTTTATACTGTTTTGAAATGTAATATTCTATCCTGTTTATATATCTCATGCTGATCAGGCTACTCTGGATAAAGAATTGCAATAAATAAATAAATAGATAAAGCTGTTCGTCTTCCCAGCTTTCACAACTTAACTTTGAAAAACATGCCACAAGTGTAATGTGGGTTGTTTGGGGTACAATATTCCAAAATGTCCACTGTAACCACCCTTTCCATAATATTATAAATCTCCAGTTTGGAAGAGCAGGATGAGCCACAAGAAATGTTCAGTAACAGATTGCCGTGTCATTTATTGTTTACAGATTTGAAGTATAACGTCCTCCGCCCTTCCATCGAGGAGTGAAGTGAAAGTTTTGCGTGAACACCCCTAAGAAAGTTTGAAAAACTTCGATACTGTTGAGCGTATCATGGATAAGATGTGCGTAGCAAGAAAGCT
Source organism: Diadema setosum (assembly GCA_033980235.1). NCBI lineage: Eukaryota > Metazoa > Echinodermata > Echinoidea > Diadematoida > Diadematidae > Diadema > Diadema setosum. The sequence continues at coordinate 69,692 of JAWLSL010000046.1, forward strand.
AAGATTCCAGCTGATTTGATCATCCCCTCTTGTCATATTCATTGAGATTAATTTGAATATTCCGCACGTCTGACTAATCTTATAAGTGAACTTGATACCAAAGCTTCTTTACTCGGAGGCAACGTTTCATTTATACGGGATGGATTTTCTACCACTTTGTTGGTAGTGGTGGTGGTGGTGGTAGAGGGGGGAGGGACATCCAATTTCAAAGAGTTATTGATAATCATCATTTTAGACCTGTTCATCTCCTTCCTTTTTTTTTTTTTTTTTTGTTGAGACGAAAAATCACACTCTGTGAATCAAACTAAATTGATAGATAATAACAACAACGATAATAATAATAAGGATGATGATAATAATGATAATAAATTGATAATAATAATAATGATAATAATAATAATAATAATAATAATAATAATAATAATAATAATAATAATAATAATAATAATAATAATAATAATAACAATAACAATGATTATGATAATAATGATACTACTAATAATAATGATAATAATAATAATAATGAGGTCTTATCTACCCAGGGTATAGCCACTTCAGTGTTGCTACTGCCCTACAAGATCAATCAACCAATCAGTTTGTTGATCAACCTGTTAATCAATAAATTTGGACTGTTGACCTCTCCGACTCTTACTAGGATCTCCATGTCCCGAGTACACCTTGCTGGAGGATTATGGTGACGGCTTCTTCAAGCGTCGCGTCGAACCAGGCGCGTGGGTCTACAAGGTTGCGCCGACCTGCAACATTACGTCCGCTACAATGAGTGTTTACATGGATCTCCACTACTACTTCCGAGGTAATGTTTTTTTTTTTTAAATACATGTACTGTGTTTTTGTTCAATGTATCGTCGTTGTCCTACAGCAATACACACAATAATACTTTCCTTTCCCGTTCGCCTCCATTGTACAGTCACCAACAGTTTTTTTTTTTTTTTTTATTGTTGTTAGGTGCTTTTACCCCTTTGTTTTATTAGTTAAGTCTTGTTGCGGAGTAAAGTTTTCAAAGTATATTCTAATTGATAGCATTAACCAAGCAAACACAATCTCACTTATCAAAGTCAACTTGAACGCGATGAGGAATCGCATTTTATTGAACATGCCTGTTTATAGGTTATGTCTTACTGGTAATAGGTAGATGTCTTTCTGGTAATAGGTAGATTTGGTGCATGCTTTGCATCAACCTCTATGTGACGAATATCTCATTCACATAATTTGCCTTTGACGATGAGAAAATAGCATCTGCTATAGTAGCTATATTACATTTTTACCATAATTATTCAATGACAGTAATGGCAAAATTTCTCATAATGTATTTGTATTTATTTTAACAAGTTTATAACTAGTTATTTCTTATACATAATTGATTACGAATACACTTCAAAAGTGAAAATTTTCGCGCGAATAATTTTTATGCTCGGCAGGTAAGATGATTTTCGCGTGTTTCAAATTCTGAGGAATCAAAGATGTAGAACAAAAGTTTCTTGCATCATAACGAGCACAAAATTCTGGTGCTTTCTAATGTCGCGCGAAATACGTGACAGATTCCACATGTCCGCAAAATATGTCTTTATCTGTATCTGTAAAAGAAATTATATAGTTATAGTTTTTACAAAATGATCACGGTTTGTTGTACTATTTTGATAATTTGTTAAGTAAACGCATTTTTTATTTTCTTTGACCTTTTTTTTTTTTCCGGGCATTCAAATTTCATTGTCATCGGGCCACGACCAAAATTGATATTTGATGATTCTGGTGGCTCGAATGGGCCACCACCGAAAAAGAAAAGGACAGGTGGTGTTGAATATTGTGTATAATGAATAGATAGGCCCTTATACAAGTTTTATGTATTTGTAATACCGAGTTTGACGACTGTGCATGGTTTAATGTAATGCCCACATACTTGGCTTCATGTTACGTGGTTTGCACGGACCAATATTGGCCATCGCTTAAGCGGGAGCCCGCTAAAACGGGAGAAAAACTTATATCTCCTGACCCCATGCGAATAAGCGGTGAGCACTGTATTAGACAGTGCTTATGAATATCATTAGGGTGTTTTTTTTTATCATAACTCATTATTTTTGTGTGTATGTTTACGTGTATGTGTGTGTGTTTGTGTGCCTGTAGACAATGGCATTAAGCGAACCACCCCTATCGTCCTGACTGTGAATGAGAAGAGACAGCGCTCCGTGTTCTGCCCGGAGGAGTCGGACGATCTTTGGTGCTGCCCACAGGGCTTCAGCCTGCAATTCTACATTCCCTCGGAGTCACAGGCTACAGCGCCACCACCGTCAAATGTGCGTTAGTCAACATCCTTCACAAAACCATACCCAAGCTTTTTATCGATGTGTTTATGTTCTTTCTTAACAAAAGTGCAATTCCACATTTTCACATGCCTTAGATCACACGAACAAAGTAATTTTTACGGATACGGAGTTTCATCAAAATTTGAATTTGAATTAAACAGCCGTGGAGGACTAAGTTATAGTTCTATAAATTATGTTTTCAACGCATAGTGACAGCACAAGCAGAGTACTGAATCATGCAATTATAACCTCACCACATCTCTCCGACTATTTAGTCCGTTCCAAACGAAACCTGGTGGCCTGCGTATTAAGTTTATTGGCATTTCAGAATTCAATATATGGAGGGTTAACTCTCAGTCCCCTCTCAAAATAACGCAGTCACCACTCACCGAACTTTTGTTTTCTTTTAAGGGGGGGGGGGGGGGGGGTTCAGTAGTGCTTAGTGCAATAGTGTTGAGAGTTTGTGTAGCGATGAGATTGTGTGTCCATGTCATGAATGTAGGTTTTATGGTCATTAGCTGTTCTTTATGCAAAGTTCGGGGCCGTTTGATAATAATGATGATGATAAATACTGCTACTACTACTACTACTATGCTACTACTACTACTACTACTAATAATAATAATAATAGTACTACTACTACTACTACTACTACTACTACTACTACTACTAGTAAAATGATAATGATGATTAATGATAATAATAATAATAATGATAAGAATAACGATATTAATGATAATAATAATTGTGTTTGTACCAAAACAAACTGTTGAACATTCCGGTGAAGTTCCATCCTGTATAATTTTCGTATTTATATATTTTATTGTGATATGTGAGAAATATGAAATCAAAATAAAGAATGATAATGTTGACACTATTATTCTTATTGTTTTTATTATTATTATTATTATTATCATTATTATTATTATTATTATTATTATTACAATAGTTCGGGGCCCTTTTGTGAATTATGAGAATGAATATTTTAATGAAGGAGAAGCAATCGAATGACCATCATCGCTGTTAACTCGTTTTTATCATAATAAAGATAATGAGGGACACGTCCTCAAACATAGACGGTAGTCAATCAGAGAAAATTTAGCCGTTGCAAATGCTGCAGAGGAAAACAAAACCCGATAAACAGCATGATAATTATGATCTCTTACTTTCGTTTTGAATGTTTTAGGATATTAAGAATCTGCTTTTCGCGAAGATCATAATTTTAATCCCACTTTATCATTCTGTCATTCACAGAAGTCCGACATTCATCTGATCCGAGCTACAGAGCCACGAGAATTCTACGGTCGTGCTCTCATTGGTGGCCGCCCGACCTTAGCCGCATTAGAACAGCATTACCGAGAGCTCCTGACGTTTCTGGAGGAGCGGACATTTTGGTTCAGACGTGACGCGTACTCCATCTTGTGTAAGTTTGACTTCTTTTTTTTTTAAGTGGATTGCAGACAAAGCGTCGAACCTCTCTAATCAAAGCCACATATCAGTTTCAGTTTCACTTTATTTTATTTCGACACGGTCACTCACTTCAGCCGATGTCTGTTTTTCAGTGAGTCCGTGATGAGGTAAAAACAAATCAAGGTAACATAATACAACATTTTATACTTAGTATACATAATATAAGAAATAGAAACAAACACAATTATCATACCCTGTAAAATCAACGACTTTTTAATGAAAATACTACAATTTAATCTGAAATAATTCCATTAAATTACTTACGCGTTAAAAAGAAGAAAAAATGCAAGTATATACCGGTTTACATGTGGTAAATGAAAAAAAAAAATCAAAATAAGCCTACATCCAAAATATAGAAATACATTAAAACAGAACTCCGCATCAACGTCATTGTAACTCGAGTAAATAGATTGGAATCATGCGAATAAAGTAGAATAGAATAGAATAAATAGCGTAGGATGAAATGAAATAAAATAGAATAGTCCAGAAGAATAAGAATTAGAAAAGAATATGACAAATTAAACTCCAGAAAATAATGTGTAAGAAAGATACGGGTTAAACTCAAATTTGTTGCAATACTCATCCATACTCTTTATTTACTAAGAATGAAATTGAGTATGAAAGAATTGACTTCTAAATTTGGTCAGCAAGCGGTAAAAATGCTAGATTAGTCCATTTTGCAAATTAGGTATAATTCCGTGTAGTCCTGCGTAATTAGTATCATTATACGCCAGTCCCATGGTCCCTAGAACATAGACACACTTACACACATTTGGGATCAAGTATGATATTTTTTTGTTTTAAATGATTATTATTATAATAGGAAGAAATAATACAAACCAATAATCACTAATGTCTAAAGATTCCCGGAGGTTCGTGTCATATCATATTCCCTCAGAGTAGAGGTCCAAAACACAAACGAACATACAGACAACAAAGAACAAACCAACAACAAACCCTGATTGGTTGATGATAGAACATTTACATGTTAGGCCTATATTTGAAATAAATATAACGATTGGAATTGCATTCAATTCGGGGAATGGTTGTTATATGTATTATATTGATACAACACATTGATTGGAAACTCGATCTTCTTAGCACCAATAAACAAAGAAATGTTCACACACTGGCAAGCACGCACTTTCACGGACTTGATTATGCACATTACAGATGAAGTGAATGGCATATTCTAGCCTAGAATACTCGGAGCTCACATCACACCCCATTTCATTTGCATATTAGATGGTATTACGATGGTATTACAGACCACGTTTACCTTTAGCGGTGATTTAAGAATGTTCAAGATATCACTTTTGATGCATGTATGTAGGTCAGTAGTATACAGTATCACCGTATCCGGGCAATTACCCCGAGAGGGCAATTACCCCCCGGCTAAATACTGGTTAGTGGTAAGCTTAGAGTAACGATTAGGGTTAGGGTTAGGGTTAGGGTTAGGAGTTTGAGTTAGGGATAGGATTAGGTTCAGGATTAGGATTAGGATTAGGGCCAGGGAAGGGTGCGGGGTAATTGCCCAGGGGGTAATTGCCCTAGACCCCAGTATCACAAAACTCCCTATCATAACTTGCGATAAAGCCTAGGATATAAGAAGATAACACTATTTCTCTCATTAAACTGTAACTGTAGATGGTTGAGTATGGAAACACTTTCATTATAACTATTGTTCACATTTGAGTGTACTTAACAATACTTAACCTCGATTATACTGGTTTAATATTTTACATTAGTTGTTTCTATCCCTACTCACATTTTAGAACTATTTTGAAGCAGTAATGTTGGGTTTTTGTTTCATCTGCAAATGGCTAATGAGTTATGCCTTTGAATGACACCATGCCACTGTTGTTAACAAAGAAGGTTTGCACATTTTAAAAGCTACTTACTTTATTTACTTATATCAATGAAAGTTCTTCCATCAATCTGTTCAACCTGAGCTACTGTTAATAGATTTAACTTTGGAGAGGTATACATGTATCACATAACAGCAGTATTTCCTACCTGTGTATACGTACCGTTGTGAGCAATTAAATAGCAAAGATCTTAATTATAAACAAACCTAACATACAAACTGCCTTAGTTATGTATCAATAATGTTTACTATGCAATGCATGTATTTAGGCTGAAACATTTCATTTCTATCGACATCATGGTGACTGCCGATATTCATTAAGAAAATAAAGGCAGAGCCCTTCTATATTACGGCTCTGAGGAAATGACTTGATTAGCGCCCTCTGTTGTTGCAGTTTGCGTTATCACTTCGCTATATAAACTTCTTTGTACATCCACGTGGAATTATACAGCTTACGATGCTCCATGGAGACCCCAGCCACATCGCTTTGAAATTCTCGTACCAACCGAGGACGGCGACCACGGACACGGGAACGGGCACGGGAACGGGCACGGACACAAACACGGACACGGACATGGACACGGACACCACGGTCACGATGATGATGAGGACCGTGGACGTCGTCCTCGTCGTGAGATCGATGATCTTCTCGAGGTCGATTTGATTCCCGTTTAAACGAGCCATAACTACACTCCTGGACCACACGAGCCTGATGCAAGTTTCTTGGCTTTAACAATCGGTCTCTCCTCCTTCTCCCTCAGTTCTTCTCTTCTCTCCCCCCCCCCCCCTCTCTCTCTCTCTCTCTCTCTCTTCCTCCTTTTTCTCTTTTCATCTCTCTATCTTTTTTTCATGTAATCACTATATTTTTGAAGGACTTGTTTTTCTTCCATCGTCTGATGTACGCATACTATAAACAGATGCCTATTAAAGGCTTAATCATTACTATGTTTATCTATAGCTGAACCACTATACAATGCTTTATGGGGGAAAATGTCGCTTCCGATAATAAAAACTACAGTTAGGGAAAATGAAACTTTTCTAATGGCTTCTAGAACGGTGCAGCCATGATATTGGTCTCCATAGCTGGTGGAAATCTTTCATTAGGCGCAGAAAACCAGATTGTGTATCAGATGTCGTTACTTCGTTTCGTACACCACAGTTCCTGAGCATCTTGCAAAAGAAGACAATAAGTAATCCCATTGATATACACTGTACATATATTTTAAACACACTCTTTGATCACACAATACGAAGATCAAAAGCGGTGACTGTCAGTAACTCAACGTAGTGATTTCTGACGCCAGACCAAATCACATAACCATCGGGCTGATCGTTATTGTACTCATCAATATTATGTTTTGCGAATAGGTATTTTCCTAATGTCACAATCCCCTCCCCCAAGAGAAAATGAATAATACCAACAGAAAATACTTATCTTGCCTATGATTGTTCTCATGTTCCTTACACAAAGAAAACGAAACCCTGTTGAATGCTTGAGACAAATAATTCTGTGGATATTTCAAGTTTGTACGAACAGTAAGTTTGGATGAGACGTCTTCCCTTGATTTATTTACATAATATAGCAAGCATCTAATACTAGTGTAGCGCGCTAATGCCGAATTTGATTTTATTTACACTCTGCGACTCTCGTAAATAAGTTCCATTTGTACTAATTTGCTGTTTTAACCCACCTGCTTTCATCGATGTACGATTTTGCTTTGAGAGGAAATTCCGTGTATACATCACTTCCGTTCAGTAAGTTGTTAGAAACAATTTCGTTACGAACCTGGCAGAGTACAGGATGCCTGTATAATAGGCATGCGACGACTGAACCTGTTTTGTGTTAAAGATAAGTCACTGTAAGTCAGTCATTAAATCACTCTTTCTCTCATCAGTGATGTCGTCTTTTTCTCTATTTTTGTGACGATATATCATAATTTTATATTGATGGTGCAGAAACGAGACTCCAGACAGTTGCTAAGGCAACTTGTGTGATTGAAGAACGGGACTCTCCGGGTGGAAAGGTAGAAGCATGGAATGACGCGTCCATGGAAGGAGGAGAATGTAGTGAAAGTGTAAGCTGATCGTGGACTCTGATAAAATGCAGAAATTTGTGACAAATTGAGTTGACACCAAACCTAGCCCTTAAAGAATTGCTCATTCCCCTCACCCCAAAGGACACGCACACACACACACACACACACACACACACACACACACTAAAAGCTCAGTCACACCTAAAGTTCATACTGGTCATGGCAACAAATTACAAGATATGTACGTAACAAAATTACTGCAATCTCTTCGCATATTGCATGCAAATGATGGGCGACCATTTTTCTGTATTTCTGAGGCATTGTCTTCGGCTGAAAGGAAAGAAGGTTCTAAGTTATGAACGCATTTATATAGCATTAAAAAAATGATCAAAGTACATAGGTAGACTTGTGAAATGCATCATTTTATGTAATTTGCATGCAAAACAGGTCAACTAACATGTCATCGCTTCGTGAAAATAACAAAATGTCAAAATAATGTTAAACTTTGATCTCTTAATTTCATGTACAATGTTCTTCATAAAGCTTCTAAACCGTGTGCCCCCTCTGCTACACACTGGTTAAAAATCGCCTTGAATATGAAACGCAGTTGCACATTCCCTTGTCTATGTTGAAGCGTCGATCAAAGACTCTTGAAGCAACGGCGTATATCCGTACTGAGGAGTTGGGGGGGGGGGATGATCAGCAATAGTCATCATTACCACGATTACAAGCCGATAACCGGACCGGCACAGCGTTGGGGGGGGGGGGGGGGGGGGTGGGAAGAAGCTTGGTGCCCCCCATGAAATATACAGTGGGAGGGAAGTGGCAGCAAAATATGAAGACTTGTTGTTCTTTTGTTGTTGTTGTTGTTGTTTTTGTTTGGTTTTTTCTTTTTGTGCTTGTCAGCCGATAAAAGTTATGAAGACTTTTTTTTTTATTGCTGTTTCTCTTGTCTTTTGATTTTCTTTCTTCTTGACTGACAGGCGATTTTGCCCCCCCCCCCCCCCCCCCCCCCTTTGAATAATGCCGCAAATGAATTCAATAAAATGGTAATATGGATCTCCATTTCCATGTATGTAATAACGTATAGTCGATATTTTCCTGTAGCTATTGTATTTTTCAATTTTCTTTATTTAAGTCAATAAAGCAATCATCCCGGGGGCATCGTGCCGTTTTAATGATGGGTGGGTGGGGGAGGGACTTGGAGTTGGAATATCTGTGCGAGGGATCGGAGCGACCGGAGCGGGGGGTTGGGTGTATATAATTATAGGAGGGGGTATTCCCCCTCCCACACGAGGAAGATTTTGCATTTTAAGACCTAGAATTCAGCGATCTGGTGCACAATTTTGGTGAAATTTGGGTTTTTTTTCCTATCAAACAAAACAAGTGAAAAAAAAAGAAATATTCATGGATAATAATATTGAATGACTAAATCGTGGTATCTCAGGTTCTTGCTCCGCCTGTGCGACATCACTGTGAAGGCCTACAAAAATAGTGGGGCCTATCACCGGCGTAGCCATGATTTGATCTTAGGGGGAGCGGTTAGATGTGAGGGAGCGAAGCGAGCGAGGGGGGACGGTGTGGGAGTGGGGTTTCCCCTTTTCACGGTGAGAACTTTTTGCATTTTGATGTTGTAAATGGTGCAATTTTATGCATGTTTGCGTGTTTCATCGACTTTAAACAGTCCCACTTGTTTAAGGTAGCAGAATATTATGATGTAGATTACAATGAACAATATGCCTATAAAATGGTATTATTCAAATAAACTCATTGTATTAATTTTTACGATGAGAAATCATGAACGCTAATTCAAACAGAAAAAGCAAGCACACGAGGGTATAGATAAGGGGTACATATCCTCCCACACAAAGGTGATTTTGCATTTTCAGACCTGAAATTCAGCGATCTGGTGCAAACTTTTGGTGCAATACTTAGAATTTTTCCAGCGCACCCCCCCCCCCAAATAAAAGTAATGATTGAAGAAATAAATAGGGGTTTTTCAGGGAAGTGTTAAAATCATGGGAATTTAGCTCTTATATCGAGTGTGCATCACGTGCGTGTATGTACAAAGTCTAGTGAGGTATAGTCTGGGCTCCGTCCTCTTTTCCTTGGTGCGATAAACCAAGAGAGGGCGCAAATTTTCTGATTGCGATAATCGAGAGGACTGCACTCCCAAAACTCGGGGTACCGCAGTTCTCGGCGTATCGCAATCCTCGGATGTCACGCCCTCATACGTCTTGTCGCGTACACTGAATCACCCCTACGAGTAAAAAGAGTCCAGAAGCTAGACTAAGTGAGGTAGAGCTTAGGCCTTAGGGTGAGGGTGTGGGAGGGGGATTCCCCCTCCTAGTCGACGGAGCTTTTGCGTTTAATAGGGGTACCAACTAGAATACCCGAAATAAATGAATACAGATTCATTAAATGCAATGATAAGCTCAGCTTAGGAAGGTTTTACGCGTGAGCAAAATGAATGCACCTGTCCTTGTGTGGATATAAATAGCATATAACTTATTAATATGCATCATATCGAATTTGAAAATGTAACATATCTCTTTTCCTCACTGTCAAATGTTTCACCATTAGGGCCTATTTATAAATTCAAAGAAAAAGAAAGAGAGCACGAGAGAACAATAATAAACAACTGTTCCGAAAGAGGAACCATCTATAGTACATTCAATTCTACTAATTATTATACAGTATGTGCGGAAACGATTTCCATAGCCTTCCTTATCTGAGGCCAGGTTCTATCATTTTTTTTTTTTGTCTGTTTGTATGCCCATACTTAGAAGCCGATTGCCCTCATTATTTTTTTCTCATTTCGTTATTGACCAATGTGAGTTTTTACGTTTACTTGTACTGTATGCCGCTATAAAATCTCTCTGTTTTAATTCTTCTTTTTTTCTCTCTCTCTTCCTTCCCCTCCTGCATGCCTGTTTTTTTTTTTTTTTTTGTTGTTTTTTTTTTTTTTTTTTTTTTTAGGGTCTCACCTTCATCCTTTATCTATTTTTGCAATTCATTGTATATCATTTCCACTCATCTACATGAAATATTTGTCTTTTTTGAGGGACGTTGTTTGGCAAGCTGTGTTTTTTTTTTTTATACACAACAATGTACTTGCTCCCTATAGAGGGGTTGGACTACATGTGAATGGTTTGGGAAATAAAAAGCTAAACAAATAAGTAAATAAAAATACCCAAAAGGCATTTGATGTTATGAGCTGCCTCACGAAAGCTAAGGTTAGTTATACTAATGTAGTTTGCATGCCTTATTCGACAACATCATCTCGGTGTTATTGTATCACCAATTGGCGCCAGACACTTATAAGAACTTCATGACAGCATGACGTTTATAAAGTCAACATTTCCTTCGTTAAATGCTGTTACGTGTTACATTTTTGGTGGGGGGGGGGGGGCGTGGAATATCGAAATGATTTGTATTTGTCTACTTTCGTATTGCTCTCTTGTTGTTTTTTCCCTACCACAAAGGAAAGATAAATCTCCAACATAGGGGAAATCATCTCTGTGATTAAAGAGTGATTAATAATTTGCGGACAAGCCCAGCACGGGGGGGGGGGGGGGGGGGTATAGGTATATAGGTATTACATAGTTCTCACATCACAATTTTCATAATACATTGTAGTTCGATTCTGAACGAGGGAGGTTATGAAAGACATGAAGACTCGGTAGTAATGTTTGGGCGTATTTCAATGTTGTGCCTGCTTTAAAGTACTGTTATTTGGGGCATTTTAGAAAATCTCTGGACCATCTGTGAAAAAAATTGCTTACCAATAGCTTTCTTCACCAGTGTGTTCATAAAGGTGTCTTCTAACACCTCTCAATTAGTTCCAACCCAAATCCTTGTGGAAAATTCTGGGGGAGCCAATCAAAGTTGGGCACCCGGAAATGGGGGAGGGGCAAAAATGGAAAAATGATTTTTGTCCAATATAAGCGGGTAAGATGACGTCTAACTAGGGATTTCTGGGGGTGCCTGAATCGATTCCAACCTTTAGTTTTGAGGGAAAACTACTATCCACGCCCTCCTTTTGCCCCCGCCGAAATACGTTGATATTGGTATCTTTATACGTAATCTCATTGGGCTATATAGTGGGTTTTTAGGGTGCACTGAAAACATTTGTGTGCGATGGGAATTAGTGGTTCCCATTTCTCTTATATCCATTACACCAAATATAATCCTATTACTACTGTATTAACATACTTATTAAATGTTTGATTCTCAATAAGTTCGAACCAACATCCTTGTGGAAAAAAAAGATGGGGAAGCAGTTAAACCTAGGCAACAAGGGGGAAGGGGTCAAGTAATGGGAATATATATATATATATATATATATATATATATATATATATATATATATATATATATTTCCAGTATCAGCGTGTAAGATGTCTAATTAGGGGTTTCTGGGGGTGCTGAATGGATTCGAAACATTAGCTTTGAGTAAATATAACTACCTGACCATTAAAATAGGCCACGCCTACTTTTTGCACCCGCCGAATCATGTATGATTGGCATTTTATACGTATCTCAGTGGGTATGAGTGAGGTTTTTAGAATGCTGAATTGAGTTCTATCATTGAATTTGAGCTATACCCACTCTAAGAACAGTGTGCAAAACACTGCAACATACGTGTGCAATTGGAAGTAGTCGTTCCCACTACTCTTACTTCCATTATGCCCCATTATATAATCCAACAGAAATGTATCCTAATATTAAAACCTTGGTACTTTACCCTACTCCCCGACATCTCCCTCACTGCTCATATCAGCTGTTTGGATGATGTTCTGGCAAGTTGCCATGACATTTGCCGCAAGCAGAAATACACTTGACTCCTTGCTTTTTACCACAACACCTAAGTGTGCTATACAGTCCCCCTCACACTTGCAGCTGGCAAACTTCAGAAGATAGTGCGGTGCGATGGGGTCTGTTGAAAGGCTTGATGCGTAACCTTGGTCACCGAGTTTCCATCCGTACTCCAAGACATGAGATGGAGATTGAGATGGAGTTTGCAACATTAGCCAATCTCTGGTTTGGAGATAAGTTCGTAGAGTTGGATTAGCTCGTTTCTCAGGTTTGATGCTCCCAGCAGCAGCTCGCTTGCTGGAGATGTCAAATCTCAAATCTCCCAAGTCTTTGGGTGGTTTTCTATGGAACATGAGTGTAAATAATTCATATAGTCAATCAACCACAAAGTAACGAACATCTAGTTTAGCATGAAGACTTGTTATGACTTAGTTTGTCGACCTCATTTATGCCCATTTCGTTGTCGATGACCGGCAAGTCCCTATAGCCAAATTAATTTCTGAAAGAAAATGGTTAAAGAAAATCAAAATAGTTTGGGTTATACAGTGCATTGATTAAATGAATATCAATTCTGTGAAATAAAAGGAATAAACAAACAATCAGACATTGATGTTAATAAAATCGTTACCAGCAAGGTAAGTGACTGACCGAATTACATGACTTACAATATTTTATAAAAGTTTTGAAGAGATAAAAAGAGATTTAAAAGAATCCCTGTTATGTCGTAGTTCTAGTCTTTGACGTCGTCTTTATCTTCGATGTCGTGACCAACGTCATCATAAAAAAGAACCATGGTTACCTTTCATTTCTTATTCTAGGGCAACTTTTATTCAATCAGGTGATTGCTGATTGCAAAAACTGATTACATTTGTGAATGTTCATGATAAAGAGATGAGAAATTTGGGAGGCTTATTTCTAGACACCGCGCATGCGCAATGCAATGGTTACAAAAGACGATAGCGTTACAATTAGGCCAAAATCTTTTGTTTTCGTAAAAAAAGGGATATTCATTGAATGTCCAGACCAAATTTAAAGTCATTTAACAAAATTTACACGAAAATATACAAATTTAAATGCTGAAAATGGAAAAATTGCATAGATTTTGCAAAATTTTGTTGGATTTTGTGGACATTATTGCCCATTTCGTTGTTGATGACGGCAATCTGAGGGTTATATTGCCAAACTTTGCTTTGCATCATATTTCCCATCTTTTGAGGAATCTAGAAATACCAAAATCTTTGGCTATCATTGAAAAATAAAGGCATGGGGACCACTTTATTAGGATAATACCAAATGCCATTCCCCCATATTCGCTAAAAGGTCGTTCCGGAAGTGACGTCATAAAAGTCACGGGGCGGGTCTTGGGATCCAACTTTTTTTTTTTTGTTAACATCACTTTTCTGACCCTCCAGACCAAGGGCTACATGGAAACACCAATGAATGTTAGGTGCAGAGGGGGTGCAAGTTTACCCCTACTAGCCCATGGCCTATGTGTATATTATGGTACTTCTCTTTCTTCTTTTTTTTCTTTTATGTATCTCTATACGATATGTGTATTTTGAGATGTAGTTCCTCTGAGATCAGCGTTTGTAGCCACTGGCAAAGCTGCCCTTTTGAAACAAAACAAATGAATAGATAAACTGTGTAGGAGCGCATCATAATTATGCTTTACACATTCACATAATTTTGTAGTTGGAGCACCAGACCATAGTGCTTTTTAGATCAGAAAGAAAACGGGTAATTGCTGAAAGGATTATGTCTTATTTCACAAATATTTCCTGATTATTAAACCTTAGTTGGAGAGAGTTCCTTACTTGAAGTGAAAAATATTATTGGAAAATGTTCACCAGGTGCCGTCTGACAATAGGATTCTATATCAACTTTAGCATTGTTTAGTATCATTAGTAGCACTATGTACTGCGCATACATTATCATAAGACGTGCAGAGTCCTTATAATATCCGGGTTGGTTTGTTCTATTCCAGGAAATAGACCGTGAGTGTAATAGTAGAGGCTACTATGTAATCCCGTGAGATTTTTGTGCCAAAATTGATTTTATTAGCCAAAAACTTTGACAATTTGGGGGTGCTGAATCCAAAAAACTTTAGTTCCATTTTTTCCGACCACGTCTTCAGCCGCCATTTTGAATTTCAAAATGGCCGCCATAGCAAACTGTATTTTGACCCATATTTCATGAAGTGAGCATTGTAGAAGCTTCAAATTTGGTGCAAAATGCTTGAGTGTGATGTGAAACACTCTGATATATCTTTTTCTGATATTGTGAATTGTTTTGATACAATTTGTAGTCTGCCATCTTGAATTTCAAAATGGCCGCCATAGCAAACTGTAATTTGACCCATATCTCATAAAGTGAGCATTGTAGAAGCTTCAAATTTGGTGCAAAATGCATCGCTGTGATATCAGACACTCTGATATATATATTTTTTTTTTTTGATATTGTGGATTGTTTTGTACAGTTTGTAGGGTGCCATCTTGACATTCAAAATGGCCGCCACAATGTTTGTACCCATATCTCAGGTTGCAATTATTGTAGAAGCATCAAATTTTCAATAATGCACGTGCTTGTGGTGTCAAAAAATTCCAGTACAGCTGTTTCCTAATTGTGGATCACTAGACAGGCCACTATATTGATATTCAAGATGGCTGCCATAGAAAACATATTATACTCTTGTAAGCGCCTTAGATGAATTTGCCAAAATTGTTCTAGATAGACCGAATTCATTTCCAGATCAAGCAGAATGACAGCCATCTCTCGATTCAGAATGGTCGCCGTAAATTCAAAATGTAAGGACGAGGTTCCAATGACGTCATCAAGGCATGCTGAGGGGCAAAAACTGCGTATAGGGGGAGGGGGCATACCACTGTCCCATACATCCCCGTGGGCAAGCGTGTAAGCGTTACATCCCATATAGCCAGGCGGGTATGCGGTACGCGAACTGCACGCTAAAGCGGTTTGTTTTTGCCTCTCAGGGAACACATCATTTTGCATCGTGGAACCTCGTGAATGATTATATTTAAGCTCTGTCAGTAAAATATTTGTACAAAAGCAAGCATTGATACAACTGAAGGTGATCTTCAAAAACTTGATGCTGCCTCGAGAGAATGAAGACAAACAAGGAAAAGTCTCGCAATGGCCTATGGCAAGAAAGGCCATGGTCACCCTACCAGGCATCCCATTCACAAGCTTGTTTGTTGGCCACAAACTGAAACAAGATTTGCAGGACACTAGATATATTTCTGGTATAATACAGAATGAATAAGGAATGAGTGGGCTTTTTCCCGATTGCCCTTGAGTGGGTCATTTTCAGTTATTAAGACTTCCAAAGTGCTTACTGCTGTACAGCCAATGATTCTAAAACAACAAAGGAGCAATAATAGCTCAGTTCTGTGGCGCTTTGCATGCATCAGAATTCCTCCACAATTTAGAAGACCATCACATGAGGGTAATCTCAAAAGTTGTCACTGCTTTGAAGCTGATGAATGTGGTGTTTGGCAATCAGCTAACGGAAACACTCAAGGGGGATATTTCTAGAAAGAGATGAAAAGGGATGTTTTCATGTTCTGTACTAAGAATTTGTATCTAGGAGAATTAAAATATATCAATCTCTGGGATAGTATGAAAAAGGGCAGACATTCAACTCGTGCGATTAAAATACACCATGTAAGATTGGATCCAAAGTCATTAAGCTTAAGTTGATCACCAACTTCCCATAGCATTTCTACTGGCTCTACAGTCTGATAGACCTGTCATTATCCAGTCATTGCTGAACGATACAATTATCGGAAGGTTTAAGTTCTAAGTAATTCCACAATCACTCTTCATCTCATAATTTCATGGCCTTCTCCTCATTCTCACTATCAAAGGTTCATTTTTCATACCCATGCATTGGAAACCCACAAAACTGAGCCATATAATCAGCCTGAAAGTTGAAATACTGAGCAGTCATTTCCATCTGACACAGAAACCACATCACGGAAAGAAAAGAAACAAAGGGTTCATCAAATATGCCATGGGAGCTGTCACCCGTCACTCACAACGAGGAAACAGATAACATTATTCCATTGTATGTAGATGCTACTTCAAGAGCAACGGGAAAATCAGAGATATTGATGATTATTACGTAGACACTGACATCTCAATTCTCCTCGTGGATCTTGTAAGTTTGCTTTACTTACTGCATTGCATGATATTTGCTCCATCACTGGAAAAGGAAATGATAAAAGTACATTTGACATTATTGAGAGATTATCTTCTGCAGTTCGTTGCGAAAAAACAAAAGTCTGCTTTTCCATGCCTTTTATGGTGCTGGCTGAAGTTGAAAATTTGAGGATGTCTCAAAGAGCAGATGGACCAAGAAGTATCTAATCCTGGAATCATGCAGAAAGTGCAATGACACCAGTCCATGCCTCCCAGAAGTTTGGCGTGGATGACTTCAACAAGGACAATCTCCCGTTTTAACCTCGTAGAGTCTTGATACAACAAATCCAGAGAGCAAAGCTCGTAAACTCTCACAACCTAATTTGTGCCTCGACTACAGGGAAATATGATAGATTACATTGTAGTTATTTCCAGAGGTTATATGCATAAAGTGTATTGTTCAATTAAATGCTTTGAGCTTCCTACACCAACGGTGGCCACAGAATTCATTATCATGCTCATAGCAAGAAATGCAAAAGTCACTGTTTCTAGAAGAATTTTAGAACCTATTCTCCCTTGTGTACAGCCTTAAAGTGCTGTGACTTCAAAAACATATGCACGGAATGAGCCTAGCAGACATTATCTATTAAAGTGACTATCCCATGAATTTTTAGAATGTAGGGCTAATGTTGTAAACTCTACAACCAACTCGTCTAAATGGGGCATTTAGTCACTCAGACACAGTCATTAAGAGGTTCTTTTGAAATTCATTTGTTTTGACGTCAGAATCACATGATTTCCCATTCACAATTTTTACCCAAACGCAATGCTTTTAAAGGAATGTTTCCCATGGCAACCATTTTGCATTTCAACATGGCAGTGTACCTACAGGACAGGAAGCAGTCCCACCTATGTTATACGCAATTCACTGAAGTGATTGACTTACACATGAGTGTTCCAGCACGCTTGGGTTTGCAGTTTAAAGATCTTGAATTTCAAGAGTAGCGGCCAATGCGAATAATCCATTATAATTGCAGAATGTATAGGCCCTATGTGTTTTTTTTTAAGAACGTATACTGTACGCCACCATAAACATTCATATGTCTAAAAGTTGCTTGTAACCAGAGATATTAGCTGAAAAGCAGCCATTTTGAATGTTAAGATGGCCGCCTCGAAAGTGATCTGCAATTTAAGCGAGGGGAAAAGTGCATCTGAATGTTCAACATCATAAGCCCGGTTTATGCCCGAAATGTGAACTTTCTTTATTGCTCACAACATGAGATATGGGTTAAAAGATACGTTCTGGTATGGCGGCCATTTTGAATTTCAAGATGGCCACCTTCAATATCAAAATGAACCATCGTTTCAGAAAAAGATGTTTCAGAATGTCTGATAGCATACGCATGCTCTTTGCCACAAATTAGAACCTTACACAATATATACGATATGAGATACATGCCCAATTACATTTGCTATTGTGGCCATTTTGAATTTCAAAATAGCCGCCAATGAAAATGATCCATCATTAAAAAAAAAAATGCATATCTTAGCATGTCTGACATCACAAGCATGCTTTTTGCCCCAAATTTATACTTTCCATAATGTTTACAACCTTAGATATGGGTAAAATATATTTAGCAATGGCGGCCATTTTGAATTTGAAGATGGCTGCCTAAAAACTGTATTAAACCTATCTACGATACCAGAAAAATGGTGCATCAGAATATCTGACATCATAAACATGCTTTTTGCATCAACTTTGAACCTTCTATGATGCTCACAATATGAGAGTTGGGTCAAAATACAGTTTGCTATGGCGGCCATTTTGAAATTCAAAATGGCGGCTGAAGACGTGGTCGGAAAAAATGGAACCAAAGTTTTTTGGATTCAGCACCCCCAAATTGACCAAGTTAGCTATAAAATCAATTTTGGCACGAAAATCTCACGGGACCCAATATTTCAACATAGCAGACCGTACGGTAAGGAGTAGAAATGGGTTTGTAAATACGATCTGTATCGTAGCGCAATCAATTTATATTAAAATCTCTATTGAATATAACCCATTTCGTTCATTGAACTATTAGATTCACAAAAGATATAAGCAACGATAGGCGATTTTGAAATGCAAACGGTATAAAACACTTCGACGCTTTCTTGAATCTAATTGCATTTTGATGTGCTACAAGCCGCAAATTTTGTCTGTTCATTTCGTTTCTTTTCATTTGCGTCACACTGTCTCTATGACTACCATGTCACTGGAAAAGGTACGTATAGTCTACCTGTAGCCAATTTGATGTTACCAACAAAGGGCCTATATCGCACCAATCCTGAAGGGAATGTATTATGCTGAATAAGTTTGGCATTGCTTTACCCTTTTTAGAAAAGGAAGCTCCTGTTATACATTACACAAGAAGCAGTCGTATGTTGAAGAGAGAACGGCGACTCATCTATCATGATAATTGATTTAGAGGATTCTACTCAAGCTGATTGCAGGGGGGGGGGGCACTTTGAATGCCACGATCACGTGAAAAAAAGAAGAATAGTAGGCATGTTAATGAAAGTGCTTCATGCCATAACGGGATTGACTGTTCTGCGCGTATTCCGCTTGTACGCTACGAAGTGTCAGGCGCTAAACAGTGTCAGAACTTGTCTCACACACCCTTCCTCACGTAACGAGATATGGCTTCTAATCTTGTCATGTATTTTCGTCTAATTTGTATTGCCGTCAGTGGTAAGTTTTCTCGTTTCTTCAATTCATCGGAAGCAGAGTGGTGTTGTTAGCATGGGATTAAAGGGACTGTACAGTACTGGTTGAGGCGGGGATTCAAGTTTTGAAGATTCCTAAGTGAGATAATGAAAAGCCTCTTATGAAATATGAAAGAGCACGTAATTTCAAGAAGGATTAAACGTTTATTTGATGAAAATTGGTTTTCAAATGGCTGAGATATCCAAAAAGTGTAAGTATTAAAAGCCAACATGCCACAACTTTATTAGGATCTCTTTGTTTCACCTTGTTTTGGGATATTTCAGCCATTTCAAAACCGATTTTCATCGAATAAACTTTCGATACCCCTTAGAACTGCATGCTCTTTGACATCTCATAGAGTGGTTTCTGAATATCTCACAAAACGTTAAAAGCTAAATCCTCACCGCGACCAGAACTGTACACACCCTTTAAACTTACGCGTTTGAAATGTGATTGTCTGTGTTAGTCTGTACATACCTCGCACTCATCTATATATAAGCCCTATGTAGGCCTATACTAGACGACAAGAATAATAGTTCTGGGCATTTCTGAGGTAAATGGGTACTTAATTGAGGGATGTTGAGTTACCCAAATGAAAGTTTGGCGGTAACGTATACGTGCAACTTGAAAGACATTTAAAGTCATGTGCTAACATAATTACAAAAGTCAAATGATAAATGTTCATAGCAAATTTGTCGTTGTTGTTTTTTTTTTTTTCTGGTGCACACTTTTGGTAACATTTTTGGATTTCTGTTCCTATCAAAAAAGTAAGAAAAATAAATGGGATAATCAAAGTATCAAGAATAGGATATAGAAAATATATAAGTAGAGTAGCAAGCAAAGACAATTTCGAATATTGCAATCAAAGAACGATTAAAAAAAAATTCATTTTGATTTTTACTTGCTACTCATCTTTGACTCACACCTGAGGTTGATGGTTCGTAAATAAATCTTAAAATCTTTTACTTCGAATTCCAACTGTGTCATGGCGAATTCAACTGTCTTTTGAGAACAGTAAAGATGGAAACTATACAAATTCGCATACAGGCTTTCATGTATTCATGTTTTCAAAAAGTGCTGGACTTGTGAACCTCGCTGTTGTATTAGCTGAGATAGAATTAGGGGCATCGTAGACCTCGTCGCCCTCTTAGATGCAGAGCACAAGTGTCTTGTTTCGCCGCCGGTACTCCTAGGAGACACCGGCAGATGTCTCGCCGATCCCCGGCCGGCCGCCTGGCGATATCTTAAAAATCGGCAGGTGGCGGGTGGGAGGTCTTTAAGTTGCCGGTAGTTCATTGCTCCGTGACTGCTCGGATTCTATGCGGAGTTTTGGTGAATAATCTGGTGACCGATAGGGCATCGCTCGGGCTAGCTGGGACTTTAAAGGGACTGTACAGTACTGGTTGAGGTAGGGATTCATGTTTTGAACATTTCTAAGTGAGATAATGAGAAACCTCTTATGAAATATGAAAGAGCATGTAATTTTAAGAAGGATTCAACATTTGATGAAAATTGGTTTCGAAATGGCTGAGAGTGAGATATCAAAAAAAAAATGATAATGATAAAAGGCGACATGCCACAACTTTATTAGGATCTCTTTGTTTCACCTTGTTTTTGGAACTCTCAGCCATTTCAAAACCGATTTTCATCAAATAAACTTTTGATACCCTTTAGAATTGCATGCTCTTTGACATCTCATAGAGTGGTTTCTGAATATCTCACAAAATGTTCAAAGCTAAATCCTCACCTCGACCAGAACTGTACACACCCTTTGATATAGCCCGCTCAACTTCCAATATTATGTCATTGAGTTATGCTTAAATCCAAGCTGCTCTTGTGCCCTGGTTGGCATATCCCGCAAAGTGAGACAGGGGCTCAAAACACGTCTAGCCTGGCTATTTGCAGCGGGTGGGGGGGGGGGGGGGGGAGGGGGGCGGATTGTTGCAGTTACCCCTTTATTTCTTTCTCATAGACTCGTTTAGGTTTTCATATAATTTGGTCTGTTTTATAAGAAAATCATCAATTAGCAATTATATAATTCACTATATTAAATATAAATCAGGAAACAGTCTACTAACATCATCTCCAATTGGTTTCTTTTCAACAGTTTTATTAATTTGTTTTTGTTTTTGTTGTTGAGTCGTCAAAGTTGATTTCTGGAAGAATTCACTCACGATGTCGTGTGGCCGTCACTTTCCTCTGTTTCTAGTCGTACGGGTCCTTTCAGATTTTCATGGTGAAAATGCGGGAGCATTCTGTCCGCAAATTGATGATGACAGCTGCGGTACCGCCAGGATGGAGAATGGTGAGACGGTTTCCATGGTGATGAAAGAAATGGCGGGTGATGATATTCCTCTCCTCGGAAATCATCCGATGCTGCAAGGGCTCCAGAAATACAGGTGTGCGATTCCAGGTATGCCACTGAAAAATATCTCGGTGAATTGATATGCCTGTACGGTTCCATTAGACCCATACATTATCCATGTATTGATCCTGCCACTTGGGGACAACCGGATAATTAATTCATTCATTTCAGTTCATGTTATTTTTGTTATTTTTGTTATAATATAATCTAAGGCGTAATCATACAAGACACTCTTTGTGTTTGTACCCGACAAGGCGTTGCCATGGTAACTGCATACCTTCTTGCAAATCTTGTGGAGTAAACTACCCATATTATTGTGGAGCAATTGAAATCGAATTTGGTGGTCATTATGGCATTGAGGTATAGATGTGGAGACCTCATTCTTGTGTTTGCCAGACAAACCGTTGCCATTGTAACAATTTCCCCGAAACCTTGTGAATCGTATTACTTCCATATCATTCAGGCAATTGCGGTCAAATTTAGTATATATTAAGTGAAGATATGCAAGACATTATTGTGTTAGTATAAGATAAAAAAAACGTTGCCATAGTAACCATACATTTGTGCATTATGGTCAAATTTGGTGTATATGAAGATCTATAAGCGTATTTGTGCAAAATGCCGTTTGTGTTTGCATCCGACAAACCCTGTACATGGTGATGATTTTGAAACATTTTACATTAGGATACAGACAGCAATTAGGGCCTACAGTGCAAATTATTTACTGACTGCTGACTCTATGTGTTATATTTTTTTTTTCAAAAAAGGTTCTAAAGGTGTTTCTCATATTTTTAGTATGCTGATGAGCACATTTTGAATCTAAAAAAAATTGTCCATTACTAATATGAAAGAGGCCAGCGGTTCGACCAGCGGTATTATTCAAGAGCGCATTGATATGAAACTACTGAATAAGCATTCTTTCTCACTATTCACTTGTAACTATATAATAAACAAACAGCAAGGACACAAGTGGCGCACATACTAAACTTTATAAAACATTAACTTGAAGGATACATACAGAGAGAAAAAAAAAGGCCTAAAGGGTCCGTCAAGACGGAAAGCTGAAATGTCAACCCATGTATGGGACTCGTAGACCATATTTGTTTTTGACAACATCAATATCAGGTGAACAGTGGTGCGCGTTTTGAGAGAGTGAATGTTTACTTGAACGACCAGCTGTTAATGACATCGAATTTTATTGATTTTTCGTCAAGCGTAATATGCAGGCCATCGTCGGTGGGTAGAAAGTCAAACATACTACGAAAAATAGAGGTGAGATTAATTAGAGTATTGCACTCACAGCCATCAGCACATGACAGGAAAAAAAAAGAATAAAAGGGGTAATCCAGTCCAAATATTAGTTAGTCTGATAAGAAAGAGTAAAATATTACGAGTTCAACAGTATAATTTTGATCGAAATCGGAAGGAAAATAAGGAAGTTATGACATTATGAAAATAAGGAAGTCATGAAAATAAGGAAGTTATGACTGCACTGCACTCACTTGATCACCTTCCTCCAAGAGAGTTATGTCGTTTACGAGGCCTCCATCTATTTCAAGCTTAATCTCTTATGATGGCGGTCTCCTGCATTCAATAATCTCTGTTGTTTACTGAAAAATACTATATATCTTATTTTATGTTTCTGTGTATCTACATTGCTCAATGCAATCACCTACACGTATTTGTATCTATTTATGTACTGTTATCGATTTATTTCACTGCACTTCCTATTCTTTGTATTTGTACTATTTGAAGTTTGTATTCAAATTGCATCTGATTGAATGCAGAAATAAAAACAAACAAACAAACAAACATTTTGAAGTTTCGCTGTTTTGGGGGGAAACAGTTTTAGAACTGTCAATATGAAGAATGTTCTACAAATGGCAAAGCGAGCATGTCATCCCCTCACAACTTTACCATATAATTTGTACATAAAATTTTGAAATGTCCAGTTTTCCATTCAAACGCAATGATGCCCCAGGCATAAACCCTCGTGCTGATCATTATTCTGAAGTTATTCAACTAACATCATGTCTCAGACTTCAATGACAGGATTTTTTTTTTTTTTTTTTACACAATCAAAGAAAAATTAAGAGGGTATGACATGGTTAGCTCGCTCATTTGCATATTCATATGCAGTGTACAAGAAATGTTATGCAGAAATTAGCAAAACTTCAAAATGTCATGACTTCCTTATTTTTCATCCTATTTCAGTCAAATTTTTGCCGTTGAACTAGTTAAGGTTTTACTCTTTTTTATCGTACTAACTTATATTTGGACTGGATTTCCACTTTAAGTGTCTGAACGCAAACAGTTAACTCAATTCTTGTTGATCTGATATGTTAACGATTGAAGTTGATAAAAACAGAGACAGCAATAATAAACGGTGGGATATTTTCCATCATGATTTGAAAAATAATTCATAACAATTGATGTGCATCACTGAAAATTTTCGCTTTGCCCTCAAGTATGTGATGATGGACTTGCCTTGAAATGTTTAAAACTGGCGTTAACTCCTTTATGCGATTAAACTCCTTAAGAATGTTAACAGCAACATTAGTAAATTAGACGTTCCATCTAAAACTTTGTTACATTTAGCATCAGTTCATTTTTTTTTTTCGTTTTACAACCTTTTAAAGAGGGATTGTAATTGGACAAAATATTATGACATTCTGGAATTTGGTACATACGTAAAATACTTTGATTTAATCATATTCATTATTATAGTGGGGCGCTGTGGTATGCATGGTGGATAAAAGTGTTTACGTCCTACACAGGACGAGATGTTTTACCCACTATGTCCCTCTCACCAAGGGGTATAAATGGGTACGGCAACGCTACGGTAATACAAATGGCAGGGCCCTCTGGTATAGAGCAGTGGCAACGGTAAAGAAGACCTTAATCATACTACTAGTAATGATGATGATGATGATAATAATAATAATAATAATAATAACAAAAATAATTAGAATAACAAAAATAATTAAAATGATAAAAATAATGATAATAATGATAATTGTTACAATTATTTTTGGTATTATTATTATTACTATTAGTGTAATTATTATCAAAATTATCATTATTATCAATATCGTCATTATCATTATTCTCACTAAAATGAGAAAAATGAATGGCTTTCGGCGTTAAGCCCCTTAGAATATAGCTTAAAATTTTTGAGTGCTACTCATGCTACCTGTACAATACATGAGAGCTGAAAATTCAGAGAGGACAAAACATTCGCATTTTCGCATTAAATTTGATGTTTTGCTGCTGAAAGAATGCCATATATACAGCGCTCATTAAACTCTCCCAACCGCTGCGCTTGCTAATGGTTCCCGAACAAGGTCATCTAAATTTTGTATGAAACGAGTTGCACAAAATAAAATGCATTTTAAACGAGAAGAGACAAATTTCCGGTACATTATATCAATAGAAGTGCATGTTAACCAAATGTGTTCAAGGTATTGAAAAAGGAAAGTGGATTTGTTTCGCTCGCTCCTTCTCTCTCCCTCTCTCTCTCCCTCACTCTCTCTCTCTCTCTCTTCTTCATTTTGCAATTATTTGCGTTTGCTTGTGTATGTGTGTGTGTGTGTGTATGTGTATGTTTGTGACTGTGTGTGTGTGTGTGTGTGTGTGTGTGTATGTGCGTGTGTGTGTGTGTGTGTGTGTATGTGTGTATTTAAGTTTGTAGAACGGATTATGATTAAACGCCTGATACCTCCGCTGCTCCCACCCCATCATGATCGAGATGCTATGATCTAACACTGGATAAATTTATAGTCGACTATAAATTTATCCAGTGTTAAATCTGATCTCTATTATGTGCACATGAATTGTAAGTTCTAATTTTTTCGACTTTCTGTGTATCAAGCTATTATAACTGTATGTCTTTGCATTTGGTTTATATACAAAGAAAGACACCCCCCCCCCCCTTCCCCTGTTATCTTGCTTTGTAGTGGACCTCTCAGTTCTTTTTTTTTTCTCAACTGAAGCATAACTTTGTACTTTTTTGCCAGTATGCATTCTTTTGTTTATTTGTATCATTCATCTATTACAAAGTCGAATGTTTATGTTTATTACGTAATTCCAAATATATTATGCGTTATGTTTTGTTGAAAAAAGAAGAGTGAAAAATAAATGAATTGAATTAAATTGAAAAAAATCTTCAAGTACATTTCATTCCCACTTTCTATCGTTCTTACTAAGATTGTTGCGAACATTTTCATCATGTTATACATGGAACCTCTTGTCATTAATCTTGGTACATATTATAGAGGCCAAGAGCGTCACGAAGTTTAGCTGTAGGATTTAGAGATCTAAGGCTAATTGTGCCATGTTCGATACAGTCCACTGCCTGGACTGTTTTGTGTGATCATTTACCGCGCGCACACAGCGCTATACAGCACGCGTATGCCCCACCGTACGCTCGTGTATTAATTTGCCGCGCACGCTCGCATCTCGACCTCCACAGGTTTGTTGGCGTCGAGCGGTTATAGTCCGGAAGCCGAGGGGGCTAAGTACTTTTTCTGTGATATAGTTTTTTTATTTGTTGATTATTCATCTTTTGGTTCTCTACAATGATATTCAGGTGGGTGTGGAGCTCTCACCCTTGGGCAATTTTAATTATTCAAAATGGCGTCTAAAATGGCCGCCATGAATCCTAAAAGCCTGAAAAATATCACTGAAACACTAGTATTTCAATTGGCACACTCATCTAAAAGACCAGTAATATCAGTATAATGTCTTTAGTTGATGAACAGAATCTGGTTGCCATGGCAACCCTCACATAATTGGAACAAGCCTCATAAAAAGTTAGAAAAGTATGCAACATGCACAAAAAATGCTTGTTATTTGTGCAACGTGCACAAAATATCCATCACCTGCATACGCCTTACAAAGAAAGTCTTAATGAAGTAGCAATTTACTAGCCTTTATTCATATCTATAGTTGCCATAGCAACCTAGACTTGAATTTAATTGTGAATAAGTACCTAAGAATTGAACCGCAGTAAAGCAATGATGTGAAAATGTGACATATCATATTTCAGGTCTTTACTCCATGCTTATATTAGTTGCACATACCGGTACCTCCCTCTGTTATATGAAGTTGATATATCATGGTTGCCATGGTAGCTGCTCAATGTCACTTTCAAGGACAGACAGAAAGAGAACTTTTGTCATTATCATAATGTGGCCTACGCCTCCGTGTCCATCGTGCCCGGATAGACAGAGAGAGAGAGAGGGGGGGGGGGGGGAGAGAGAGATTACCATTTGTAGCGTTATCATCATTATTGCTTTACAAACTGTGATAAGTCAGTGGCGTACCGTGGTCAAGACATAAGGGGGGGGGGCACCTCGTGGAATAGTAATTTTGAGGATGTGTATGCTTGCATTGTGCGTGCGTGTGTATGTGTGTGTGCGCGCGTGTGTGCATGCAAACTTTATGGGGACTGCAATACATAACGGAATGTGATACATACCACAGCGTAGTCATTGAGTAACATTGTAAGTTTTCCTTACGGAATAATGGAATGACGGTGTGAAACGACAAATTACTGGCAGCAAAATCAGAAGAATTGCATAAGAATTAAATGCGAGCGAGCTCTAAACTAAAGTGCAGATTTTGGACATCCTTCCCCTGCTTGCTGGTCACTTCGACGCCTCCTCGCTGGTCATACCTCCCCCAATCATGAACATTAACCGACGCTCATGATTGGGGGAGGTATGACCAGCGAGGGGGCGTCGAAGTGACCAGCAAGCAGGGGAAGGATGTCCAAAATCTGCACTTTAGTTTAGAGCATCCCGTAATCGATTGTGTTTGTTTGTGTGTGTTTTATATTCATTGAAAAATGAGGAAATAGCCCAGGTCATAGCAAGTCTTATCATTGACAATGCAAGGCATTTCAATATAGACTAGTATATAAAGCAACACTGCAAAATCAATGATCTATAGCTTTGATGTAACGAAGCGTAAGGTAAAACGGTGTACATTCTACATCACATTGCGCAACTTTGCAGCGACTCTTTTTGCCGTTCGGATGTATACGATGCGCATATCCTGCTTATATTCAGAATGCCAACGAGGAATCACGCTGAATCACAATCTTTTCTCGGCTCCGGGCTTTTTGAACAATGTTTCACACTATCTCTTTAATTATGGTTAAAAGAAATCTTAGAAAAATATATTACTTCTTGATCACCCTTTCATCTCGATTTCAAAAGCAGTTTACTAATTCTTGAAATACCATTTTAATCTTGGTAAGTTTTTGTTTTTTGTTTTTTTGCCAGCGGAGGGGGGGACCCCCCCCCCCCCATAGTTACGCCACTGGTTACTGATAAGTCATTGTTTCAACAAATACAATTGCAAGCCCATGTTTGGATATTGTGGCAAAGTAACTGCAGAGGCTCGTCTAAAATTGAATTGCCGCTATGGATATGATTGGATACTATAATAGAGAGAAAAAAAAACCAATGGCATGGAATCAGGGAGTGCTTTGAGGTACGCCACGATGATATCAAATTAAAACAGCTGTAATAGAATGGATAGTTCAGTGTTCACGCATTATGATCTCGTATATAGGCGCAGCACTGTTAATTATACAGTTTGTCCTCCCCCCCCCCAAAAAAAAAAAAAAAGGACAATCGGTTTTCGAATTCATAGCTTTCAATATGATTAAAACTGTCTGAATGTTATATCGGGGCCTAAAATATAACATCTTACGTACACTTTGCAGAAAACCCATTTCAATTTGGTTAATTGGTCACAGAGAAATGTGGATTGTTGCAAAGCATGTCATTGGTCTGATTCTTACAAGTTAAGCACTTGGACGCTCTTGGAACTGCATACATATCAATCTGTGAACACAATGGGCAGAACCTGATGGAGGGAAAGGATTCCTGACATGCTCTACAAAAAACCTCATATCTCTTTGACCAATGAAGCAAATCGGATGGGATTTTCTGTACGATGTAGGTAATAAAAATACAGTGTAGTTTCATGCCCTGAAATTATGTTTGGATTGATTCACAATTTTTTTAAGTTATCATTGCGGAGGGTCCCGTTGTATCTTTTTTTTTATGGGAGGACATACGGTATATTAGTAAAGTGATATATCGCTGTGGTTGCGGTGCAATTGTCATAATTGCTTTGCAATACTGTTCATGAAATGTGTGTGTGTGTGTGAGAGAGAGAGAGAGAGAGAGAGAGAGAGACAAACACACAAAATCATTGACTTGTATAACTTATCTCATTATTACCATGGGACCATGATAAGGAGAGAGAAGGGCTTTTTACACTTGTAAAATTTTGCTTAGCCCCGGACCAACGGTGGGGCTAAGGGGGGGGGGGGGGGCCTTAGCCCCACCGTTGGTACGGGACTATCCTTAGCCCACTTTCTGTTTACACTCGTTTTTGCCAAAGTGGGCTAGCCCCACCGATAGTACGGTACTATCTGGCCCTGCAAAATAGCAGGGGTTAGCACCGCAATTGCGGTGCCAAGCAAGTGAGTGTAAACAGAACGAAAAAATAATCCTGGGCTAAGCGACGGATACGAAGTCCGACCCTCACTGACCAATCAGAAACGAGGTAATCAACTGCTGCCGGTGCGTGCGTGTACGTGTACAGTACACAGCGTAATTATGAATATTCATGTGGTTTGGAAAGTCCGGGGCTAAGAAATACGAGTGTAAACAGGTCAGTTTTCTCCTTAGCCCCGGACAAGAGATAGTACGGGACTAATTGGCGAGTGTAAAAAGCTGAAAAAATTGGTACGGGACTAACGATAGTCCTGGGTCAGAGAAAGTCCGGGGTTAAGAAACACAGTGTAAAAAGCCCTAGATACCCTAAACATCATACGCAGCGCTGTTCATCGGCAGGAGTACGCTGAGTGCGATAACATCATAATGGGAAAGATAAGGGCACGTGTTCTCATAATTATAGTTTATGATAGTTTTTGTTATCCCTGTTCTGATTTCGTTCATTTCTTTCAAAAGGCCATTTCATTCTGTTGTTTCTTCTATAAGCTGTCACTATCTTTCTATACTCAGTGGCTGAAGTAAGCCTGGGTTGTGGATTATTTCGTACATCTTGAATAAGCTCCATTATCTGGGACGGTTACCAAGATCAAGTACAAATTCAATAAAAAATAAATTATAGGACAAGTAGAGTAAAAATCTGCCAATCTGAATATCCTCACGCATTAGATGGATTTGACATTTCAAAACAAAAAAGAAATAATGAAAATAAATATATATATAATATGTGACCGTGCACCTCAAAACGAACAAAAAGTCGCACACACTGATTTTGAGTGAGGACTGAATATAGGTGAAAAGGGTCAACTAGCCAATGTTGACTTTTTCATATTTTCTGAAAGAGCAAGTCTTCTTCGACATTGGAATCATAAAACGGGCAGGAAAATGTGCTTTTTAGCCATTTTTCTGGAACATTATTTGGCAGAATAGTGTGATTAAGTGTGACCCGTTTTCATTACGTAAAAACTTTGTACACACTCTGCACTTTCAAGTCCTACAACTTTTGAGGGGATAACACTATACTACTTTGAAAGTTGGCATTAATTAAGGACAGAATGTGTTAATAAGGCATGATCAATTTCAATTTAATCTGATAATCTCTTCACGTTACTCTGGTGGTTTACATTCTGTTTTTTTGGCCCATTCATTGCGCAGCCAGCACGGCTTGGTAAAAGATTAAATGCTTGAATAGACACTGTACTTGAGAGCCTCTTTTCTCAGTTCACACTTTTCCTGAGTGTGTGCCTTCTTTCCAATATTTAGATAGGTTAGGAGAGTCAAATTGGTTTGAGTTATACATCATTTTAAAGCTAAGAGTCTGCTCTTTCAGAGTATGCTCTTACCTAAAATTTCATGTCTGGCTACTTTTTGTTTGTTTTGAGGTGCAGAGTCACATATATATATATATATATATATATATATATATATATATATATGTTCATCATTAGTTACCAAAGGCACAGTTGAGAATCCAATATTTACAACTTTGTTTTTATTGTTTTTTTGTTTGCTTACTTGTCTGCATGTGCGATATGAATATTTTTTTAAGTTAAGAATTCGGTTACTTTGAGAGACTTCTAGGCATTCTTCAAGGCAAGTCTTTGAGCGTACTTGGACGTAATTGTTAGACAGTGTTGGAAAGAAGAATACATACACCTCTGTACACTGGCTTTAAGAAGACATTAAGAGGTAGATGCAGAAGCAATCGTACGTCATTAGCATAAATTCGATAACAGTGCCAATATTAACCAGTACCGACTCAAACTTGTAAATCTTTAGTCTTTGGTCCCATTTTCAACCACCCAAGGTATTATCATGTTTGTGTATTTGGCTGCGGGTGAGCTGGAAGTTTGCATAAAATGTTTGTGTTTCTTTATGTTCGGCTATTACACCCTTGCATAATCCTACTCAGCAGCCCCATCCAAAGAAATACACTTGTTTGGCCTTGTTTCATACCAGTTAGAATGAAACATTAAATCGGAAAATCAAGCATAATACAATGTCTCTGAATACTCAATCCTGATTGGCTGATGGAGTTGTAGCCGAATTGTGCTTAATTTCCAGACTTATGTTTAATTGTATCTATTTTTACGCAACGGAGTCAAGATTGTCTAAACCCATCAGAATATTGCGAACTCAGCCAGCTAACAAGAAGAGAGAAGAGGCTCATGTTATAAAAATGATGTGTACTTCACTGATAACAATTGATGGCTCACTTCAATTTTAGATTGTGTATAGGCAGCGTATGCCATTATCGCCTATGCTTGCTAAAGACATGAAAGAGCAGAAGATGTACATCTGTACTTATTTGAAATCATTAGATTAACTTCATTCGAATGCGTAATAGATGAAATGCTGTGCGTTTATACTCAATCATATTTACAGGTTATTAAGGTGACTCTCGTAAAGAGAAAGAGTGAATTTTCACTCAATTTTCACTCCCCTTGGTAGTGACGTCAAGGATCACTAGAAGTGGAGTGAATTTCGAGTGAACAGAAATTTCACTCCAAAAGAGAGTGATAAAAGACGGAAATTTTTTTTGGTGAAGATGTTAACTATTTTCTCACTCTAAATTCACTCCTGTCGTATTTCACTCTTTTGTCAGTCGTTTTTCACTCCGGAGTGAAAAAAGACGGAAATATTTCTGGTTCGATATTCACTCCTTTTTCACTCCAGGAGTGAAAAAAAACCGGAAATATTTTTGGTTGGATATTTACTCCTTTCTCACTCTCAATTCACTCCTTTTGTATTTCACTCTTCTTTTGTTACTCCGGAGGTTTTTCACTCCTTTTTCATACTTTGATTGTTCAATCCCAAACGGAATTACACTCTACATGAGCACACATCTCTATCACAGCACTCAGTGCACTAGTTATTCAACCCTGGAAGAAAAAGGTGACAATATGGTGATGGACTTGGGAATAATCTGGATGATCTGGAGCCATTTCTGAATAATGAATACCAATCAAACTAATACAAACAAAAACAAAAAGTAACGTTCATATTATAGATATTAGTTAATATTAATGCATGTATTTTGAAGCCAAGGATCCACCACTGGTAGCCCAGTGCATTGCCAACTTTGTGTTCCAGTTTTGAAAGTCATTCCTACCCGAGCTACATCAATATATGAAACTGAATAAATATAAGCTAGTAATCCAAATGGCTGTAGTTTCATTCTTTCTTATTAATTTATTCTTTCTTTAAGTAGCATTGAGGGGGATATAAGACGATAATGTACTAAATGCTTCGCACGTTATGCTTTTTTTATGAGCTGATTCTCTATATTTCATAAATGTGTGATATCCACTGGATCACCTGAAAAAAAAAAGAAGAATATACCTCTTGAAATATCTACGCTTCAACTACAGAGCAGTATAAACACCATTACAAACAGTCTCCATGTGCTGAGTATCTGGTTGTCCAAGAATTATGTGGCCAATAATAATTCTATTTTATCATTTAAGAACAACTGTCACCATAATCATCACAAAGTCCCTGTAAATATGATATTCTAGATGTCATTCCCAAAGCTCTACAAATGAAGAAGTTTGTTTGCAAAAACTGATAAGTCCATATGTGTCAAATGGAGATATTTGTGATTTAAGGTCAAGAAAAATATAGAGAATGATAAGAAAATGTTTGCTTCTTTTGATCATAACTTCAAAAATGTACCTTTATATGTAGTGACCAATATATCATTTAAAAGGTATTATTATGTACCTTATGACAGAGACTTTACTTGATCTTAAGAAATGGACTTATCAGTTTTTGCGAACAAACTTAACATCACACATTTCCCTGAAAATATGCCAAATTCATAAAGTTTGTACAAAAGTGACAAATTTTACAAGTAAAATACCCTTCCTGAACATGTTTAATTTTCGACTACAAGTGAATATTGCATGTTCAATGATAAGCTACAAAAGACTTGCTCCCCGATAACCAATTTGGTTCAAATCTACGTGAGCAATGCAGGGGAAATTACCTTTAAAGTATTTCTTGTGATTTTTTATTAGGGATTTGATATTACGAAGTTAAGTTATCTACACGGATAGGTACATTAGTACCGCAATCCCATTTGCATGCCTTAAATGAAGAGTTGTACAAATACAGTGGTATGTTGAAGAGAGTATGATTTTAGAAACTCCCATAAAGTATTGAAAGTGGAAGGTAACATTTAGTACATTTTTATTGACCGTTAGATTTTGAATTAATTTTTTTTTTTTCGGGGCTCACCGTAAATTCCAGTATATTACTAGGCTACCTTTGCAGACCCATGCACTGCATGTGTTTCCATCATGTATATTTTGTGAAGAAAGTTCATCAAAACTTACAAACATTACATTCTTGCCACACACTCTTTATGTTATTACATCAGCTCTTATACCTTTAGATTTGTGTTTATAAATTAAAAATACAGAAGACTGCAACAAAAAGGCTGACACACAGAACTACTGAGTAGTTGAGTTTTGTGCATCATTCAAATTGTAGATAACTGTTGACTTCCAAATTTCTCAGCAGTGGCCTAAACAAGTCCCCTGAGGTTCAAATTTAATGTTTTGCTGCATTTTGGGAGGTCTGTAAAAAGTATCCCCTACCTTTAAGGCCAACAACTTTACGAAAGGGTAAAAAAAAAGAGAGTATCTAAAAAACAGTGATTTTGTATACTTACAGCTTGCATTCCGTCACCTTGTCAAAATGGAGGCACCTGTATGGAGACCATTACCGGCTATGCATGCACCTGCAGTACTGACTTCTTTGGGGAAGACTGTGGTAAGAGATAAACACTTAAAATTCTGTTTGACTTGCATCGCAAAACTAACAAAAAGGTCGCCAGACAGGGAATTTTATTTAAGGACAGATTCGGAAAGAGCAGACTTAAAGCTTTAAAATAGGGTATAGCTATAAATTTGAACAGACTCTCCTAACCTATCGACATAATTGGAAAGCATCACTCTTGAAAAGTGTACTGAGAATAAGGGGGCCCTGAAGTATAGCGTCTATTCAAGCTCTGTGCAATGAACTGGACAAAAAGGATGTAGAACTCCATAGTAACAACGATGAAGGAATTCTCAAACGTAAAGCTGAAACTGAGCATGATGTAGCAACACATGCTATCCATGACTATTACAATATTTCTTAGAGCAGTAGCCTTATTTTTTCTGTATATTGATTTGAAAGTAAAATATGTAAAGGGTGTTTTTTAAGCATTGAAAAGGGTCCTTGATATGCTAAAGGCCTCTTTAATCATATCTTTTTTTTTTCCTGCAAAATGAGTGTTCCATGGGGGAAAAAATAATATAAACCAAATTTTCCATTAATTATGTTTTATGATCCCAAACTTGAGAATTTTGAGAGAAGAATAATATCAGTCTTTCAGAAAATATGAAAAAAAAAGAACTAACACTCTTAAAAAGAAAAGGGTAAGTCAAGATTTAAAAGGGGCGAGGAGAGACAGCGTTCTTAAAATGTTGTATTCACCCTTTTATCCAGCTGAATCCAACAGTTAGATGTGCTGGATACAGCAAGAAAAAGTGTGAATAGAACATTTTTAAAACGGTGTCACTCCTCGCCCATTTTAAAACGCTGATTTACCCTTTTCTTTTAAGAGTGATAGGTTAACCTGTTTTACCAATTCTAAGTCCCAGCATAAAATCAAGGTTTGCGATCTGTTGTTGGTTTCGTGATGCACGGTAGATATATGAACTCAACAAGCTATTCAACAAGCTATTACCATGATTACTATGGTAATTATTTAAAAACTGCATAAAAGAACGTTTTGTGTATATTTGATAACGCTCTACAGGATTTCAAATTAAGTGTTTTCGTCCTTGATGGAGAAGATAATAACCCATAATGTTCCCCTGTACCTTGATGTATAAATGATTACCTAGAATAAAATATAATTATGCCATAAAACAAAAAGAAAAAAACACATACACAGATAAAGAATGTCAGCTTAATGTGCTAAAACAGTGTCAACTGCTCGCAAGTGGTTATTTTGGGTCCATTTTGGGTACATTATCGTACCATATCATATTTGAGTATTACCCTAAATGAGAAGTCCACGCTTGGTTAAAAATAAAAAAAAAAAAAGAGAGACGATAATTCGAACACTTATGAGGCATATTCACATTTGAGTGTTTGTGTATTCGGGTATACATAGTGTTTATATTTTCAATGAATGGATTTAAATGTGTATTTTTCAATTAATTCTGATATTATGTAATTTTCCTATCTCTAGTTTTCTAATATTCTGTAGTTTCTCCATGCGTATATATTGTTTGGGTGTTTTGTTGTTGTTGTTGTTGTTTGTGTGTGTGTGTGTGTGTGTGTGTGTGTGTGTGTGTGTGTGCGTGTGTTTGTGTTTGTTTTTGTATTGTTTTTACTTGTTTTTTTTGGGGGGGGGTACTCCTACAGTGTTTACGCGTGTTCATGAGTGGATGCTTCACACAATTATTTTTATATACCTACGCATCTTTTCAAAATGTATTTTGTGTTGTTTTCTTTCTTTCTTTGATTCTTTTATTCATTCATTCATTCATTCATTCATTCATTCATTCATTCATTTTCCATCTGAGAAGATGGCTTCTTTAGTCCAGGCTGCACTAGCTGGTCTTAAATTATTCCTTGGGTTCCAGTTGAATGTGAGGGCGGACCACATCACCGAGTTTACACTCTGCTCTTTGCGATGAATGAATGGGTTAGTGGGGTCTTTTACGTGCATCAGTTGTGACTCTCTCACACAGGGGACGTCCATATACCGTGTATACAGTATGTCCTATGCCAGGGTAGGGAATAAGATAAGATAGGATGGGATACACGCTTTGCACAGTCAGACTCATCAGGAATCGAATTATGAACACGGGTCCTCAGATCCGTGGTGGCAGACGCGCTACCGACAGAACCAAATCACATCCTTTCTTAAGGCGTTTTATCGTTGCCACTGATTATATACATATATATATATATATATATATATATATATATATATATATATATATATATATATATATAATTCCGAAAAGGAGAAACAGCAAGAGGAATAATGATGTCAAAGCTGCACACTGATTTTTCCTTCCTTTCTCATATTTCACAATATAAATTTTATTATATAATTTCTGTCAGAATTCTGCCGCTGCTTCCTTTGACAAATCTTTTTTCGTATTTGTTTTCAATCTAATGAAGCCTGCAACGTACTCCACACACCAGATCGGGGGAATCAGAGACTTTTCACATTTCCCGGATGGCAAATCACCGCGGGTATGACGTCACTGGATTTTGAGGTCAGCACTGACCAATCAGTGCGCCTCGCTTTATCCCCCGTTGATAGTCAACAACCAGAAATGTATGACATCGGTAAGTATTGGTTAAAATTTGATTCTTTTAGTGATTTCATGCTTGTTGTTCGTAGAGGGAAGGCGTCTATCTGATTTTTGATTACTCATTAGCTCGTCACCATGTGGAGCTTGCCTGGTGTATTGCTGCTTGACTTAATTTTGAAGAACAGAATTGATTTCAAGATCTTACCACTCACTTTTATGGCCATTCATGGTCTGTCCCCAGGATAGACTTCCCTAATCGAGCAACGGCAGCCTCGCCCTGGCTTTCGTTCACCGGGCAAAGTGGGAACCCTGCCAGATGCTCATCACACATCTTATGGGATACAGAGACCGGGCATTTTCCTCTATTGCTCCTCGCTTATAATGGAACTCCCTCCCATCTTTTCTCCATGAATTTGACAAACTGGATCACTTCGAAGCCTCACTCAAAACTCACATTTATCACAGGACATTCAATTGCTAACTGTCTTGGAGGAGTCTGCGCCTTTGAATGTTTTTATAACAGATAGTAATGGCGCCATACAATTTAATGCTGTGGATCATCATCATCATCATTTTGTGCAGCTGTACTCCATCACTTTAAAAGCCTGATTACATGACCGATATTTGGTTTTCTACTCCTCCGTGGGGGGGGGGGGGGGGGGGGCGGTGGACGTCTGACTAAACGCCTTTCTCGTCCTCATTTGTTGTGTTTGTTTTCATACTACACTGTTGCACCGTGTCAAGTATGGGTCCATCTTTTTATACACTCAGCAAACTGTGCTCTGTGATTGGAAATTCTCTCTCTCTCTCTATATATATATATATAAACATATATCATACAGGGCTCGACATTAACGGTGGCCCGGTGGCCTGGGGCCACCAAAAATGAAAGTCGGGCCACCCAATTTCAAAAAAGTGCAAATTTGGTGGCCCGCCTCGGACCACCAATTTTTTTTTTTTAAGATGTCAATAAATTCGTAACTTTTTGCGCCGGAAATGCATAAATGCATGCAGTGAGTTAATGTTTTTTATTGGTTCTTTTTTCGGGCCACCAAATTTTTCTCTCGGGCCACCAAAAAGATTTGTAATTGATGATTTTGGTGGCCCCATCGGGCCCCATCGGGCCACCAATTCGAGTCACATAAAACCTTATTCGAGTCACATAAAATCGCAGAAAAGTCGTAGTTATTGAACAGAATGGGATTTTCATTGAAAATTGAAATCGACACTATTAATTTTATATAAAATCACTGGCAAATCAACATTTTTATAGTTCTTTATCACTGATTCTGCTAGACTGTTTTCAATGCTGTTTTCATTTATCTTCACGGATATGAATCTGTGGTCATTCGAACAGTTTTAGGCGGATGGTCGAATACAGCGACTGGAATTTGGCGCTCATATTATCATTCTACCGTGCCGAACGAGCAGACGCCCTCTTCTGCCGAGGGCGCTCTGTCAGGGAGGCCTCATTTCGACCGCTTTTGGCTCAACTTCACGAATGGGCGTTTCGCTGTCGGTCGCTATGGCAACGAGGCTCCGTTCCTCGAATGGACTGACCCTAATCCTCGACCAGTCAATTACATTGGAATCCTGAGCTGGCAGGGATCAGGCGCAGATTGGAAATTTCACTCATTCTGTTGAGATCATACGACGATTGGTTGCAAACGAACAGTCACGTAACGATCACGTTATTCACCTATAGGTCTTGGCGCCTTTACGGGCTCACACCTGTAAAGAAAATGGAATGTCCCAGACCCCTTCACAAATTCTTACCAAAGATACCAAAATAAATGAAGAAATAAATTAATTAAAATCAAAAAGCATTTTGGCGAAAAAAAAAATGAATAGCTGCAGATATTGAGTATGAATTCCTCTACAAACTGCATTTTGGTTGGAAGATGAAAGCTTTTCTCATGGAATTTGAAGGGACTATGTTCTTTTGGTGCATGTACAGAAAATAGGTGATTTTTCGAGTGAAAAGAACTCGTAGTCTGGCTTTGCGGACCCTTGGACAGAGTTTGAGCTGAACAACCCGCCTTGGGAATTTGATGGATGAAAGGGTATATTTCACTTATCCAGGTTAGTGAAGATGACACATTTCATTTCTCCCAGCTATTATAGAGAATTTATGGAATTTTGAATTTTAACACACGTCTCTATGGGGGAATTATTTACCAGTGTGAGCCCTTGGCCTTAACTGCAGTGTTAACCGTGCTCCAGAGTCTTCCTAGCCTTCTGTCAAGGCCCTTTCGCTGTATGGTGGAGAGAGTCCAGCCGAGTAGGGTTCATGTGTCATAAATGATAATGTGTGAAGCAGCTCTCAAAAAGCCCTCGCGCTGTCGCTCTCGGCTGGGCTCGCTTCGCTCGCCGGTTGGAGCCATTCTTCACAGCGACAAGGGTCTTGACAAAAGGCTAAGATCTCCCAAGTATAGGCATATGTATACGCGAGGGTTGAGTTACGAGACTAAACACTGAATTTCAAGTTGACATACAATATGCAATCATAGAAAGATCACATAATTTGACATAGTCACTAAAAACAATGCTGCAAATTGCTGCAATAGATAATAGGCACTGATAGGAGTGGATGTCTGTCTGAGCGGTATCATTAAACGTTTGCAAAAATGTTCAACGAAGGGGAGCGAATTTTAGGTTTCCTTAGGTTTCAAAAACTGTTTTGACCATTATAGTTCTGCAGTTTTCTTGTCGCAGAGTTAGTCTGATGTAGCTTGTTAACCTTTATAGAAATTTGTCATTTTGCCGAGTGCCTATAGTAGGCCCTATATTATGTTTGTGTGGTGGTATATTTCTATGCAGTGTTATTGATCGATTAATGATACGGGAAGATTAATTCTTGTTGTGTTATGAGGCCTATTTGGAATGGAAAGTTGGGAATTTTATGCAAATAATTTCATTCATCCTGTGTCTTGTGAGATATTTGACTTTGTATATTTGAAAATTGGTACGTTTGTTTACTTGAATATTCAAGTAGAATCCTTTAAGTGCACTTCTTGATAGGAAGTATTCAGTTGTATATAACATAACATAACATACATGGATTGTGTATGTATTTATGTATGTATATATATATATATATATATATATATATATATATATATATATATGAAGGGTTTGTTTGCAAAAACCGATAAGTCCATTTTTGAAGATTTTGAAGTATGATCTCTGTCATAAAGTACAAAATGATACCTTTTAAATGATATACACTGTATTGGTCACTACATACAAAGGTATATTTTTGAAGTTATGATCAAAAGAATCAAAATTTTTCTTATTATTCTCTTTATTTTTCTTGACCTTTAATCGCAAATATCTCCATTTGGCAAATATGGACTTATCGGTTTTTGAAAAAAAGAACTCTTCGTATATATATGTGTATATATATATATATATATATATATATATATAGGATGTATAATAAAGCGTGTATAATGTATCTGTATATTGTAGATATTTGGTACATATTACAGTGCATGCATATGTTTACCTGAACATTTAAGTATAATGATTCAAGTGTAACTCCTTGACATAATATGAGATGAATGCTTTATCTGGACATTTATATTTTGTTTGTTCAAAGGTTCAAGTGGAATTTAAAGCAACGAATGAATTCGAAATGAAACAAAAAAATGGAGGAAATCAAATACGGTGATACTCAAAAGAATTGTATGAATCACCAGATTAGCAAGAGTGAAAACTTTAGGGCAGCTCGCTCAACGTTGTTCGGATTTAATTATGTTCGGGAGTGTTAGGGAAGTACAATGTATATAAATGGCATGTGAAAAGAGTTCTACATGTACATGTCTTTACAATATCAAGTTGTCAATCATTAAACATAATTTATTAGTTAATCTATTCGATAACTTATCGACTTTCCACCTCTTATCACCTCTAACAACACAGATAGTTTAAATGACTGGTCCTTATGTCATTCAGCTACGAGGATGAAAGGCTAACTTGTGTGTGTGTGTGTGTGTGTGTGTGTGTGTGTGTGTGTGTGTGTGTGATATAGGTGTACCAGAAAAGAAAACCATGACCATAATCACGTAAAGCACTTGTCATATCAGCAAAGCTATATAGTCGGGTACCTAAGGGGGGGTCACCGTGCACCCCCCCCCCAGGACTCCTCGAAACTTACATTTTCAGGATCCTCATGACATACCAAAACATAATCAAGATGTTAACAGGAACGGAAAGTGGCTGTTCTAGGTGAAATTTAATGTATTCTATTGTTTTTCATAATTTCTTATGTATTTCTTTGTTTTTCAACTTTTTCAACTTTTGTTTTTTCTTTGTTTTTCTATTGGAAATTGTCACTGATCACTTTTCTACCATAATTAGCACAAAACTAATCAATGAAAGTGATTAATTTTAAAAATAATCAGGTTTTCATGACTTTCATGACAGAGCACCTGTTTTCCATAGGAAATGTACACAAAAGCACAAAATTGTGCCCGTTTTGGGACGACATTCCGTTACAAAAATGGGCGTGACTTCGCAAAAGTATGCGGGGAAGTTGTTAATTTGGTCTCAAAAGTTGCGTGAGACTTGAACAAAACAAAGTCAAGTAAGTTTTGAGGAGTCCTGGGGGGTGCATGGTGACTCCCCCCCCCCCCCCCCCTTAGGTACCCTACTATGTAGGCCCTACATGTAAGCACATATATATTACATACATACATAAGATGGGGGGGGGGGGATCCGCCACCCCCCCCCCCCTCAAAGTTTCGCGCTATAAATCTGTCGCGAGGCTTCTTGACTTTGTTTGGTCAAGTCTCGCACAACTTTTGAGACCAAATTTGCAACATCCGCGTATACTTTTGCGAAGTCACGCCCATTATTGTAACGGTATGTCTCCCCCAAACGGGCACAATTTTGTGATTTTGTGTACATTTCCTATGGAAAACAGGTGCTCTGTCATGAAGGTCATGAAAACCTGATTATTTTTACAATTAATTACTTTCATTGATTAGTTTTGTGCTAATTATGGTAGAAAAGTGGTCAGTGACAATTTCCAATAGAAAAACAAAGAAAAAACAAAAGTTGAAAAAGTTGAAAAACAAAGAAATACATAAGAAATTATGGAAAACAATAGAATACATTAAATTTCACCTAGAACAGCCACTTTTCGTTCCTGTTAACATCTTGATTATGTTTTGGTATGTCATGAGGATCCTGAAAATGTAACTTTCGATGAGTCCTGGGGGGGGGGGTGCACGGTGACCCCCCCCCCCCCCCCCCTTAGGTACCCAAGTAATAGTGACTATTTCAGTGACAAAGTCTGGATGTCAGCGCCAATCAGGGAGAGATGGTAAAGTGCTGCCTTCGCCCTTACGTTTCCCCCAAACAGACTAGGTTTGGACGATACTATTGGCCTCGTTGCGCCGCGTCCGCGTCCGCCGCAGAGATTTTCTTGTGAGGGCTCTCCTGGCTGCAGTTCTTCTTCGATCATCTTCAAATTTGGCACGAAGGTGTATTATGGTACAGTAAGACGAAGAAGCCGAGAATTTTTGGTGATGGCGCCCTCGCTTGTTCCGTCTTTATACAATCAAAAGAAAAGGTAAATTTATCAGGGTCTGCTTGTGTGTGCGACGCTGGCCTTGTTTCTCGACCGATTTTTTTTTTTTTTCCAAATTTGGTATGTAAATGTATCATTGTCAAATCTATACACCTATACCTCTTGATAATGCTGCCCTCACTGTTCCACCTTTTACGGGGTCAAAGGTCACCATGATCATGTCAAAATTTGCAGAAGTGCTTATTTATGCAATAAATTGATTGTTACTCAATGGATTTTATTCAGACTTGCTACGGAGATGTATGGGTGATCATTCTACATGAAGGACACAACAGGTTGTGGTGACGGCGCCCTCAGTAATCCGACTTGGATGCCAATGGACATTTCTTGTGTGTGCTCTATCAGCCACATTTCTTATCAGATATACTTCAAATTTGGGGGAAAAAAAAGGTGCATTATAGTGAAATGAAGATGCTTATATTGTTTTTGGTGTTGGCGCCCTCGCTTGTTCCGTCTTTATACATGAAAAGGTAAATTTAACTGGGTCTGCTTGTGTGTGCGACGCTGGCCTTGTTTCTTGACCGATTTTTGTTTTCGAATTTGGTATGTAAATGCATCATATAGTCAAGTCTA
Organism: Diadema setosum; assembly: GCA_033980235.1. NCBI lineage: Eukaryota > Metazoa > Echinodermata > Echinoidea > Diadematoida > Diadematidae > Diadema > Diadema setosum. The sequence continues at coordinate 112,502 of JAWLSL010000046.1, forward strand.
TACGCCTATACCTATTGATAATGCTGCCCTCACTGTTCCACCTTTTACAGGGTCAAAGATCACCATGATCATGTCAAAATTTGCAGAAGTGCTTATTTATGCAATAACTTGATTGTTATTCGATGGACTTGCTAAGGAGATGTATGGGTGGTCACAGAGCTACCAAGTCTCACGCATTCTGCGTGAGACTCGAGCATTTAGGGGCCGTCTCACCAGTCACGCATGGCACCCATTTTTCTCACGCATCGGGCGAAGTCTGCAACTTTGGCCTATAATAATGAGCATAGCTCAAAAGATTAAAGTGATAGTTGCAATTGAAGGTACATTTCCCTTTTGTCTTTCAAAATAAGTAAAAAATGGTCACTTAAGTATGCACCTGATCGCACCATTAAGAGCTAAAAATTGAAAAAGCTCCCTACCGTGGGAGGCCAAAGGGGGGGGAAAACCCCTCCCACTACCTCGCTCGCTGGCACATTCGCGCGCCGAGATGCCGAGCGATGCCGAGTCATGAAAATCTCACTCATAATTTTTTTTTTTGAACTTGGCATCCCTGTTGTCATTCTACATGAAGGACACAAGAATTTGTGGTGACGGCGCCCTCAGTGTTCCGACTTGGAGGCCATGTCACATTTCTTGTATAATAGAATTATGCTCTATAAGCCACATTTCTTGTCGGATTTTATTCAAACTTGCTATGGAGGTTTATGGGGAGTTATTCTATAGTAACAAAAGTTTTCATTGCCAGTGCTCTCATTGTTCAAACTTTTATAGGATGACATGTCATATTCCTTGTATGTGCTATATATTATACTATAGATAGCCTCATTTCTCGTCGGATTTTATTGTATCCTGCTTGTATTGCCATATTATACAACATTCTGGCCTAAAAAAGTAATCCAGATGGGATATGGAAGACGGGTTCGGGGAATACATGTGCTCGATTGCGAGTACTCTAGTTTCGTACCGCTCTTATCTTTCACAAGTGCATAACCTTTTATCTCCATAGGCCTACATATGGCGTATTGTTTGTTTCTACATAGTCATTTTACTGTTTCGATTTGTTGCTGTTGTATGTGGTTAATCTTTTAATTGCAATATTTGATATTTGTAACAAGGCTCACTCGAAAAGAAGGCCCTGATTGTGACCACCCTGTTCACTTCTTGAATAGAAGGAACTGAATAGATAAATAAACAAATTTTAGTTCAAAAGCAAATCAGTGTCCATTACATGAAAGAAGCTGTCGCCAGGAATCTGCGACAAAAACCTCAATGAAAAATCTGGGGAAATTTAGTCACAAACCCATCACCTTGTTGCTCTAGGCCCTAATAGCCATTCATCATAGTTGAGACAACTCAACTGATTAAACTGATAGCAATATTAAATAATTAGGATATCGCTGCTTTCAAGTAATTTGATGTCATCCAGTTTGGGAGAAATGAATCACACAGATAATACATACTTACACACTTACACACACACACACACACAAATATATATATACATATATATAGTAATAATTTTGATAATTACCTATAATTTCGTGTATGAATATATAGTAATAATATTAGGAGTGTTCGCAAAAAAAAAAAGATACTGTCATTTTGATTGGTAGAATCACTTACAAGCTACTAAATGTACAGAAAGTAATGAAAACATACGATATATCTTTTTATCTCTGAATATTTCGCTTGTTGTGAAACAAGAGGGGCATCACTGGTAAGCTGGTAAGGATATAATTAAGTTACGCCTATTTTGCTTTATTACATTATGTTCAAAGATGGTGCTTTTAAAATAAACATAAAATCTGGATTATAAATAGATAAGATTAACATGAAAATGATCAAGTAACAAGCAAGGCAATATGCAGTCAATATCTGTGTGTGGAGCATTTAAATTGTCGCAGAGCAGCATAGATTGTCAAAACTTTAATCTCCGGCGTAAGAGGGTTTGTTGTTGTTGTTGTAGTTGTTGTTCTTGTTCTTGTTGTTGTTGTTCTTGTTATCTAAGATACCAGTTGTGTCACACTTCCATCTCATTTTATGAAATGCATTAATCATTAAGAAATGAAAAAAAAAAGTTAATATGTAAAAGTTTCTGAAACACTTTATATTATATATAATAAGAGTTTGACTGATGGAATTGTTCCCACTGATTGGAAAAGGGCTAAAACGACGCCTATATACAAGGGCAAAGGAAGTAAATATGACCCTTCAAATTATAGACCAATTTCTGTCGCTTGTCATGTATCAAAAATTTTTGAAAAGCAGATTAAAGATCAGTTATTGGCATATCTTCAGCAAAATGATTTGATTAACATAGATCAAGCCGCATTCTTGCCCCATCACTCAACTAACACTTGTCTCCATCGAGCTGGTGATGATTGGTTGGAGTCTTTTAACGATCGTGAAGTAGTTGCTGCATGTTTTCTTGATATTTCTAAGTGTTTTGATTCAATTGATCATACGTTATTATTGCATAAGCTGGAATGTTATGGCATCAAGGGCAAACAATTGAAATGGTTTTCTGATTATTTAACTGGTAGGAGTCAAAATGTTTTTTGCCATGGCCATCTCTCAACATCAAAAAGTATCACGACAGGGGTACCACAAGGGAGTGTACTTGGACCTATACTTTTCCTCATATTTATTAATGATATTTCCGAATCTGTATATTCATGTTCCTGTAATGTATTCGCAGATGATGTAGTAATTTATTGTTCGCATAAAGATACTGATAGAGTTACATCAATGTTGCAAAATGATCTGAACTCAATATATAGATGGTACAAGAGAAACAGATTAAGTATCAACTTAGATAAGACTAAGGTAATGTTATTAAGTCTACGGTGCTCCAAAAGTTTGAACATTTTTCTTGATGGAAAAAGGATTGAACAGGTTCACGATTTTAGGTATTTGGGTGTTATGATAGACGACCATCTTCAGTGGGATGCACACGTACAAAATTTAGCCAAATCTATATCTATGAAATTATTAATGTTACGCAAAATGAACCAATTTTTGGATAAAGATTCACTTAAACTTTTGTATACTGCCGTTATTCAACCGTGTATTGATTATTCATGCTCCGTTTGGGGAAATTGCTCTGTTAAAAATAGAAATATTCTTTATCGATTACAAAAGAAGGCAGCACGAATTATCACATCAAATTTTGATTACGAAACTGCAAATGGGAATGACATTATCAAGGTTTTGAATTTACAAGCATTTGAAAATATAGAAGGAATTATTTTTTGTCAACGCTCATGTATAAATGCATCCATGGACTTGCCCCCACCCGAATGTGCAATAATATTGAGATGATTTTTGACAGGCATGGATTTAATACAAGAGCAGCTGATTCTTTGAATGTGGTACCACCTAAACCGAATGTAGAGTGTTTTAAAAGCTGCTTTAGATATGCAGGAGGAAAGGTATGGAACTCACTACCAAATGTTTTAAAGAATTCAAAGTCATTATCAACTTTTAAATTATAAGAAAATGTATTTTCACTGATTTTATCAAACGGCCTGTTTTTACATAATATGTGCCATATTATTTTTTGTCATACTGTGTTACACGGTACCGAAACTTGCCTGGTGCAAATTATGGATGCGTGAATCCTTGAATGTATGTTATGGGTAAACATGCATTCGGCATGACTGCCAGATTGTATGTAATCTCTTTAATAGTGTAGATTTTTATATAGAATTTCTATCTGCTTTTTATGATCGTGGGCTTGTTGATTCAAGTCCTTTCTGGCAGAGTTTTTACATTCCTTTTGTACACCAAATGGTCTGATTGTGTATATAATCTTGCATCATTTTATTTACTGTTTTAATATATCCTTTTTTTATCATATTGTTTCGTTATGTCATACATAGATCTGGTTACTACTGATTTCAATTGGACGTATTGCTCCTTTCAGCTCTGATTGCTTGTTTGTAGTGGTTTTTATGCTTATATTTATGTAACATGATTTTTATTTTTATATAGTTAGATTGTACAGGACCTTGATGTAAAACAACATTCACTTGCTGATCTTGTTATCCTGTCAAAATATGTTGAAATAAATAGATAAATAAAAATAAATAAATTAATTTTTAAAAGTTTTAATGTTGGAACCAGCGGATGAGGACGTTACTTGACTTTATGACATGTGTGGACAACAATAAAGAAAATATAAAGGAAATTCAACATGCTTCAATTTTTCCTTTGTAATGAAAGAACACTTGACTATCCTTTTTTAGAAAGCAAGGGCCCGGCATTATTGCTACCATTAGTACTTCAGTATCAATAATAAATTTGATGGAATGTGTAGTTTTCATGAACAATGAATTTTTGAAGAATTATCTTTTTTTTATATTGTTGTCCACACATGACGTCATAAACTCTAGAAGTCTCCTCATCCAGCGCGGTTCCAAAACCAAAATCTTAAAAGTTAATCACTTTTGCATCGATTGTCCGATTTTCCTCAAACTTTCACTGATGTGTTCTACTAATATTGCTGCTTTCATTAAATCCACATCGTTCTTTCGGTTTTAGCTTCCTTTAGATAGAGAAATATAAAAATGTATACATCCAAAGATATGAGGAGAATAGAACAGGTGGATGCCATTTACCGGAAAGACGTTGAATAAAAGGTCACGGATGAGTTACATGGACAGGAAAGAAAAGAGATAGGGCCTACATGGAACGTACGAGATACCACGATGAGACTGAGCGAATCATCACAGATATAGATCAGACAGCAGTGGCGGATCCAGAGGGGGCACAACCGGCGCACCCCCCCCCCCCAGAGCTTATTCGTCCTTAAAAACAAAAGAAATAAAACGAAGAAAATGAAATAAAACCCGGAAGTGGCACTAGAAATATTAGTTGCGCTCACCCCCCCCCCCCCCCTCTTTACAGAATTCCTCGATCCGCCCCTGTATAGCTACAGAAAATAATATACTGTTATATTGGAATGTATTTAGGACTGGGAAAGATAAGGTTAATATTATGTAACATATTCTAGACATCACAGGCATCACTGGCAAAAAAAAAAAAATAAAACAAAACAAAACAAAACTACTTTTCACGGCAAGAAATCTTGATCCAGAAAATAATACACCATTCAAATGAGGCTAGACACTGAAAACGATGCTTACCAAACGGAGACATTTCAGCATAACGGGAGAGATCGAGTATAAGCAACATACATGATTAAAATCGTATTTTATACATAGGTAACTTTTGCAAAATTGAAATATATCACTTTATTCAATTTTCCTTTTTGCGGCAAGAAATCTCGATCCACAAAATAATACGTGTGTACCATTCAATTTCAAATGAGGGCTACCCCCGCTAGACAAAAGCAATGCTTTAATATTCCTCAGCATAATGGGAGAGATCGAGAAACATACAATATTGATAATGATATCGGATTTTATAACTTTTTCAAAAAAAAAATCAAAAGTTTGCGATGCGCATAATTTAGCGGGAGAGGCGGCCATAATTTTGTACAGTGAAAATAATAGCAGCGCGACGATGATCTAATGTTGACAAAGCAAGAAATCAGTCTGTCGCCACCTAACCCGCGTTTCCATCAGAGGCCGATACTTTTTGTATTCAAGCGAGGGTCGCGAACAAAGGTACATCACTACGTCCACGTTGTCAATGCTATTAAAGATTCAGTGGACGATCTTTGGTACCGATCTTTGGATCATCTTTGTAAACATCGAATAATGGCAACTGTAGCCTGAACATAAAGATAGTGGAGACTGTTGCAATTTGTTGTCAAAGAAAGCGATCTCTTCAGTCAAAAGTGGAACGGAAAAGGTGATCCGTAATCAGAATGATCCAGGACGTATTGGCATTCGTTGTCCTTTTCTTTCGGCTAGTTTTTGCCTACATAAAGGCTGTGATTCGTCTGTTCGTCGCGCCGTCCAGGGTTCCTATCCGAGGCAAGGTGGTTGTTTTAACGGGCAGTGCCTCGGGCCTTGGCCGGGAGATAGCCGTACATCTCGCCGCAGAAGGGGCGAGGCTGGTACTATGGGACATCAACGAGTTAGGTGGGTGTACCCTGTTGCTGTTACCGTAATTAGACTGTAGGCCTACTGTGATTAACGTATTATCTACGGATTGGGTGATTCTACTTGGTTCGTGTCCATCACTTATTAGGTCAAATTTAGCTGTTTTAAGATGACGTCGAACTCTTTAACGTTGTAGTCTAGTCGATTAAGAAGGATCTTTCAAGTGTTTATAAAGCCCAATTACCCACGGGGGGGGGGGGGGGGCATATTGTGCCCCCACCGTATTTTCATTTGCCACTTCTAGAGTCCTACATTTTAGTTTCAGTCAAATTTGGTGACTTTTCGGAAAATCTCATTGCGAACATTTTGATATGTAATTTAGCTATGTCCGATATTGCTGGTTACCATGGCAACCGTAAACTGACAACCATGTTTGTCAGATTTGCCATGATTTTCTGTTCCAATAATCAGTTAACAGTATGGTATATATAATAATGGATGAAATGAGGGTTTCTTGACTGTACAGATTTGCTGAAGGACCAAAATGTGAAGCATGGTTGTGAATTACGCTGAAATACCATGGTCTTCATATTATTTCCTTTATTTTTTATATACATGTACCGGGCCGACATCAAGATCTGTGGTGTAGGCATCAAACAATACCCGGTAGGCCTACTGTATGATTATAATAGAAATAATAAAAAAAAAACCAGCATTTTCCAAAGACTACCCTTTTATTTTGTGTTATCTAGCACGTACACTACAATGTAGCTTTGCTTGTGATATCACATGTTTATCAAATTATCAATCTGCAAACTCAAAATTTTAATATTTTGGAAATATGACATGTGATACCATTATGTAGGCCTATCCATTCCAAGCAATACATCATAGGCAGGGCTGCCAACTCACACGCATTGAGCGTGAGACTCGCGCGATTTAACCAATTTTGACTGTCTCACTCTGATATGAAAAACGAAATCTCACGCTAAACCCCCAAAATGGAATGTACATGACTACAAAAATAAATATATTTCTAAATTCTCTGATATTCCGAATATTCTGAGATTTTCCCGCGCGGATGTAAAGCTTAACCAATAATAATCATTTTAGGTTCGCGTGCAAAGACGAGCTATTGGATTACGATTGGTTTCTACCTATACCACATGAGCGTAGCTTAATATACATGCACTTTTGGCAAATTACAGTACATGTATGGCTATGACATGTGCTTCACATCGCTTTGCATACACTGATTGTGTACGTAGTACATACGTACGTACGGCCGCACAGCAGGCCGCCAGGCACTAGCCAGGAGGTCGCTCCACTCCCTCACAGTGTCTCACGCCAAACTCTCACTCAAGGTTGGCAGCCCTGTTATAGGTTTCATAGTAATGAATAGTGCCCCCACATGTTGACCTTGAGAAATTTCAACTATGACAAACAGTGAAGGTTGAATTACTTATCCTTTGTGGTAAATTATGTGAAAATGATTGATAAAAATAAAATCATATACTGGGGATAAAGAAATAAAAAGAAAAAAAAAACATGATTTTTTGCATATATATTTCCTAGATGTATTTCTTTATATTTTGGTAAATAGCACCCTCAGTACATGACCTTGAGAAATTTCAAATGTTGGGTCACGTACATCTGTAGAGTATGAGTTGCTCTACTCATGTGCCAAATATGAAGGTCATACATCGAAAGAAGTTAAATAAAGGGGGGCACAATGTGCCCCCCCCCCCCCCCCCCCCCAGGCCTGCAAGGGGTCAAAATAGCTTGGGCTTTTGGGGTTAAAGGTTCCTATTCTGAGTCTTACTCCTAGTGCATGCATTCATGTACAATGTAGTGGAGTAGTTAGAACTACGGAGAATTCTGAGTATATTCTATACCATGTCAGAAACGAACAGCTGCCGGTCAAGTTTGAAGAGTTCCCAGAACCTCAATGTAGATCACAGTACTGTAGTTTGGTGTGGTTCATGAAACAGTTTTTCATCGAATTAACAATCTCTTGAACATCCCCTGCAAGAAGAAAAGGAAAATGGTATGCATGCAGCCATCTTCAATGTGCATGTGACTACCATCTAACAAGAATAATTCAAAAACCATTTAAGCAACCCAATGTCTTACAGTCATGTGGTAAGCGAAAGTTCAGGAACCTTCCTGAACATAATGTACACCACTATAAAAAAAAAAGAAAAAAAAAAGAAGAAGATATGTACTTTCATGTTGTAACAGTACATGAATGGAAATCACAGAAAATGAAATGTTGCATTAAAAAAATACTTGCCATTTTTTCTAATGTGTACGGTCTTAGCAAAGACATCTTTGGTTTTAAATTGTAGCCTACAATGTCAATGATTTGACATCATATCAAAGTTTTCTTTGACATAAAAAACAACACTGCTGAGCCACTTGCAGGATTTGGACTGAGCACACAACCACCATAGTGTCATTCTCATTGAAACTGAACACTCACAGCATTGGAATAGCTGAACAAAAGCACATGAGGTACACATATGGTGTAGTTTTGATTGAGATGGGGCTTATAGGCTGCCCAATGTTTTGTGACATGATAAGAAACTGATAAGCCCGTAATAATTCTGAGAAGGAATTAAAAATTTTTTGATGAAAATTGGTTTTGAAGTGGCTGATAACAGATAAAACAAAGAGATGTTAATAAAAGGTGGGACCACTTTGTTTTACGTTGGGTTTTGTAGTACACATCCACTTAAAAACTGTTTTTCATCAAATAAACTTTGCATTTCTCTTCCGATTTCATAGCATTTCTTTAAGTAGTTTCTAATTATAAATCTTGCAAAATGTTAACCCGTTGAGGACGGACTGATTTTGCTACAACACGCATTTCCCATAGACACCTGCCCAAGTATACTCGGGACTCGTCCTCAATGGGTTAAAATATAAATCCCCAATCAAACAAAGCTAGGGATATCATCCCTTTAAGGAATAACAGATGGTTGACCAATCACCATACGTACATCACCCATTAATGCAAACTACTCGTACTTTGAAGAGCTCTTGAACCAGGAAAATTGCTGAATTGTGTTTGTGCAGTAATTTTCCAGAACATTGAAATATCAAAAAAATTGTGAAAAAATAATGAGTCACCAGTTTTGTTCAATTGCAAAATCATTCATCATACAATTTGTACAATTGTATTCTATACAAGTTCCAAAGTCTGAGAGTGTTGTGGATTTTGAAGGAAAATTTATATTATGAATCATGATAATTGTGTTTTGATTCAACCCACTGTGATTGAATGCAATCAACATTCTGAACGGTTGACTGCACTTGATTGCAGCTAATTTTCTCAAACGATGCTTATCTGGCAACTGTTGTAGCAGATTAAAGGAAATAATAGTGGGGTATATCATGGGAAAGAGTGGGGGTTTCCATGTTACCAGAATTTAGAAAATCATCGATCACAATGCAAATAAAATATTCAAGGAACTACAATTGTATGTCTACCTGATTGTGCAATTTTTGTGGGCAAACTAACAACAGCACCCTTATCATTCAATCAAAGGTTTAACATTCAGTGATAGACAGGTACAGGTATTGAAACAGAAGCAAACACAGCTTTCCCACAAGCACAGAGTACATAAAGTAACCAATGAAACTAACAGGCTCAATATCTGTTCTAGTTGGCCATGAAATGATTATTATTTCTGCACACTTCCCTCTGGTCTTTTGTGGGGTGTCCTGGAGTACTTATCAAAAATTGATTCAATGGTATTCATAGAGTGGAATTGTCCACGTGTAAACTTTTAAAAAGCACTTCAACCTCGATCCATTACATAGTTTTTTAGTCTCTTAATGTAAATTACTGTGGATACAACTGAACTGTGTGTACACATCACTTTCTCTTTATACATCATTTCTGTTCTCCCTCCACCCTCTCTCGATGTGTTTATGTTCTCCCCTCGTGACAGAAAGTAAAAGATGATTATTCTTTATTTGTGCTATTCTGTCATGACTGTCAATTTTGAATTGAAGAGAGTTTTCTTAGAACTGATCATTGCCATCGTAAAGATCTAGTTCAAGTGTTATGCTATTGATTGTGTACAAAGTGTGGTACAGTATGAAGGACTCTTCACAGCCAAAGAAGGATGTGTTCCTGAATGCTTTTGCAAGCGCAGTTTCTTTTCAAGCATTACTTTTGTCACATTGACAAAGCATAGTGATTGCATGTTCATGTATTCCTGTTATGGCTGCAACTGGCATCTTTTAAAGAGGAATCCATTTACATAACAAAAGTATACAATGTATGGTGTGCCCCTTTGCCACAACATTGTGCACCAGATGGTACAGTATGTTTAATAGCTACAACAGCTAGGTTTCATACAGTATATTTCAACCTTTAATTCAATGCTGAAGGTGTGATAAAGTTTATTTGATCAATTATTACTTTTTTTTCCAAGGGAAATTATGAGAATTTATGTGCTATATCTCAAATGGATGAATTATGAAGAGGTAGAGAACATTAATTAATCCTTTACATAAAAATATTCATAAAGGGATTGTAACAAAGTGTTTTGACAACATTTAAACTTTAAAAGTTCCTTATTTGTCCAATTTTGATAAAACTTTTACATCTCTCTGTTTATGATGTCATTATGCAATATGAAATGAGTCAGTTACTGAACACATACAATGTATGAGTGTGGAAGCAAATGAGCAATGATTTACAAACGTTCCTGTGAGCATACATGTAGGGCAATTTAAACTCACTTTAAGTATTCAAGGTCAGTGAAATGAATGGGCACTTTGCTGTACCCTTGAAGCCCAAGGTTAGTCCTACATGTTTGTGTTTACTCTGAAAACATCATTGAAGTTTAAAGCTGAGCTGCTGTCCTAAACTTTTGTCCAACAGGTAACAAGGAGACGGCTGAACTGATCGAAGCAGCCACACCGGGGGC
>JAWLSL010000047.1:0-119649 GCA_033980235.1 Diadema setosum
AATCTGGGAGAAATTCACCGAAGGGTAAGTGAGCTACTGCTCGATAAAGACGATCATGTCAATTTTCATATAAAAAAAAAATTCCGTCCCATAGAGATAACACGTCATAACGAAGATACAGAAAGAAGTACATATGACATTTGACCCCAATTTGCACAGACAAGATGGCATCTGAGCAAAAAGTGGTTATTTTGTGATATGATCCTTGTAACATCGTTTTTATGTGTGCAAAATATGGGAAAGATAGGACATATATTCACCAAGATACAGGATGAAACATGTATGACCTTTGACCCTAATTTACATACCCAAGATGGTGTCTGATCAGGTAGTTGTTATTTCATGAAATAATGTACGTGACATGAACTAAACATGTGCAAAATATGGGATCAATAGCCAATGTTGTTGTTCATCTATCGCACAGAAAGAAGTAGAAAGAAAGAAAAAGAAAGAAAAAAATATGTTATTTTATAGAAATTTGAAGGAGAAGCATAAATAAATCAGAAAAAGATAAAGTTATGAAGGGAGGTTAAGACTAACTAAAGAAAAAGAAGAAAAAAGTGTTTAAAAAAATTATAAAAAAAATATTGGCAGGGGTGAGGCTCGAACCAGGGACCTTAGGATTACGAGTCGGATGCGCTATGCAATGACCTATTTCATGCTCCATAGGCCCTGTGTATTAAGCAAAATGACGCTGCATCGAAGTCACGTGCCATTTTTCAACCAAGTTTATCGACGTGATGCCGACATCGTATGAAAAAATGGAGGGCACACTTACGATAGCCCAAAGTCTCAGCTACAACATACTAAAATCTGGGAGAAATTCACCGAAGCATAAGTGAGCTAGTGCTCGAAAAAGAGAGTCATGTCAATTTTCACTGCCAGAAAAACTGCTCTCCCATAGAGATAACACGTAAACTGGTCAAATTTGACAATATTACATTCAATCCATTTTTACGAGGTGATGCCGTCCTCCAATCAAAATGTTGTAATTATATTAATGAAAGATCATTTAATAAGCTACAACATACTGAAATTTGGGTGTAAATTGTCAAAGCATAAGTGAGATACGCTCGAGTGAACTTGAAATTTGATGACGTCATTTTGAAAATTTACTTTTTTTACTTTATTAAGAAATTTGATATCTTTTAATCATTTTGCCAGCATCGCCAACCCATGAAATGACATGTACAACTCATCAGCTTTCAGAATATGTGAAGAAAGTGGGAGGTTACCGTCCATCCTGACGAGTAAAATCGAATTTAAAATTGGCGTTTTTTTGGCATCGTTGCACTGTATATCGCCATTGACGCGCGCGCGGAATTTCAACTTTGACGGGCCCGTATGACATCATATTGAGTCGGATTGACTTGAAACTTGGTAGAAATATTCCTTGACACTTTAGGCATCCGATGAATGTAAAAAAACGGGAAATTTCCATTGCAAATGAGCTGTGTGTGCGAATATGTGCGCGCGCGTACGCGTCCGTCCAATTTTTTCAATTTTTCAAAAAATGCTCCAAATGCTCTAAAACGTGTGCAAAAAAAATTTGAGCTCGATTTGAGCATACAAATATTTCAACGCGCGCGTACGCGCACGTTTGAAGAGAAAATATGAATTTTGATAATATGAGTAAAATGCGCATAACTTGAAATGTATGTGACGTAAATTTCATTGCAAAATTCTATTCTATTAATGAGATATGAATGAAAATGTGTTTTCATATAATGACGTCATAGTGACGTCACGGTCGACTGATCACTATGATTTTACTTGATCTGCCGTCTTTGGGACATGATACATATATGGTATAAGTTTGACATTGAAAGGCAATGCACTTTCTGAGCTAACCGCTGCACAAATTTTGGTTAGAAATAAAGAAGAACTAGAGATTGTAATTTGTCATCACTGACAAATTAAGGTGATCCGATTTTTTTTTCATCAATGATTCGAGTCCTGATCGCAATAGGCATGACCATACAGGTTTCGTCTGTTGTTAAAAACGTTGGCCGTGTGATGTTTGAATTCTCGTTTAGAAAAGGGAGTCATATCTGCCATCTTTGGTACCAAATTCCGTATACACTAGATAACGAAGATACAACAACAAATACATACGACCTTTGACCCACCTTTACACTCCCAAGATGGAATCTGAGGAAAAAGTGGTTATTTTGTGAAATGATTCTTGCGACATCGTCTATACGTGTGCAAAATATGGGAAAGATAGGACAGGTATTCGCCAAGATACAAGATGAAACATTTATGACCTTTGACCCTAATTTACATACCCAAGATGTTGTCCGATCAAGTAGTTGTTATTTTATGAAATAATGTACGTGACATGAACTAAACATGTGCAGAATATGGGGGTGATAGGGCGTGTTTTTCTTGAGTTATTGCAAAGAAAGTTGCAGAAAGAAAGAAATATCTCAACACATAGAAGATAAGCTTTAATTTCAACCAAGTTTTTTATCGTGATCCCGACATCGTATGAAAAACAAAATGACAGTTAACGATAGCGCAAAGTCTCAGCTACAACATATTAAAATCTGGGAGAAATTCACCGAAGGGTAAGTGAGCTAGTGCTCGATAAAGACAATCATGTCAATTTTCACATTTAAGAAAATTCCCTCCCATAGAGATAACACGTCATAACGAAGATACAAAAAGAAGTACATATGGCCTTTGACCTCAATTTGCACAGACAAGATGGAATCTGAGGAAAAAGTGGTTATTTTGTGAAATGATTCTTGCGACATCGTCTATACGTGTGCAAAATATGGGAAAGATAGGACAGGTATTCGCCAAGATACAAGATGAAACACTTATGACCTTTGACCCTAATTTACATACCCAAGATGGTGTCCGATCAAGTAGTTGTTATTTTATGAAATAATGTACGTGACATGAACTAAACATGTGCAAAATATAGAAGTGATAGGGCGTGCTTTTCTTGAGTTATTGCAAAGAAAGTTGCACAAAGAAAGAAATATCTCAATACATCGAAGATAAGCCTGAATTTCAACCAAAATTTTTGACGTGATCCCGACATCGTATGAAAAAACGAAGGGCACACTCACAGTAGTGTAGAGTCTCAGCTACAACATATCAAAATCTGGGAGAAATTTACCGAAGGGTAAGTGAGCTAGTGCTCGATAAAGATAGTCATGTCAATTTTCATTTCCAGAAAAACTGCACTCCCATAGAGATAACACGTAAACTGGTCAAATTTGACAAGGTTACTTTCAATCCATTTTTACGAGGTGATATCGTTATCCAATCAAAATTTTGTAATTTTAAGTTTGAAAGAACATTAAATAAGCTACAACATACTGAAATCTGGGTGAAAATCGACAAAGGACTAGTGAGATACGCTCGAATGAACTTGAAATTTGATGACGTCATTTTGAAAATTTACTTTTTTTACTTTATTAAGAAATTTGCTATCTTTTAATCATTTTGTCAGCATTGCCACCCCATGAAATGACATGTACAACTCATCAGGTTTTAAAATATGTAAAGAAAATGGGGGGTCACCGTCCATCCTGACGAGTAAAATCGAATTTAAAATTAGCAGTTTTTTGGCATAGTTGCACTGTATATCGCCATTGACGCGCGCGCGGAATTTCAACTTTGACGGGCCCGTATGACGTCATATTGAGTCACATTGATTTGAAACTTGGTATAAATATTCCTTAACATTTCAGACATCCGATCAAAGTGAAAAAACTGGAAATTTCAATTGCACATGAGCTGTGCGTGCGTATATGCGCGCGCGCGTACGCGTCCGTCCGATTTTTTCAATTTTTCAAAAAATGCTCCAAATGGTCTGAAACGTGTGCAAAAAAATTTTGAGCTCGATTGGAGCATACAAATATTTTAACGCGCGCGTACGCGCACGTTTTAAGAGAAAATATGAATTTTGAGAACATGAGTAGAATGCGCATAATTTGAAATATATGTGACGTAAATTTCATTGAAAAATTTCATTCCATTAATGAGATATGATTGAGAATGTGTTTTCATATAATGACGTCATAGTGACGTCACGGTCCACTGATCACAATGATACATTAGATTTGTCGTCTTTGGGACATGATGCATACATGGTATAATTTTAAAATTGATAGGCAGCGGACTTTCTGAGCTAACCTCTGCACAACTTTTGCGGAGAAATAAAGAAACAAAGAAGAAGAAAGAATCCGTACAAATACAGAAGGTGATCCGAAGGATACTCGGATCACCTAATAAAAAGAAGAACAAAGAATCAGTACAGATACAGAAGGTGATCCGAGAGGATACTCGGATCACCTAACAAAGAATCAGTACAGATACAGAAGGTGATCCGAGAGGATACTCGGATCACCTAAGAATCCGTACAGATACAATAGGTGATCCGAGAGGATACTCGGATCACCTAATTAGGTGATCCGAATATCCTTCGGATCACCTTCTGTATCTGTACTGATTGTTTATTTCTGGACAAAATTTGTGCAGAGGTTAGCTCAGAAAGTGCATTGCCTCTCAGTGTCAAACTTATACCATATATGTATCATGTCGCAAAGACGACAGCGCAAGTAAAATCATAGTGATCAGTCGACCGTGACGTCACCATGACGTCATTATATGAAAACACATTTTCATGCATATCTCATTAATGGAAAGGAATATTTCAATGAAATTTATGTCACATATATTTCAAGTCAAGGGAATTCTACTCAAATTCTCAAAATTCATTTTTACCTCAAAACGCGCGCGTACGCGCGCGTTGAAATATTTGTATTCTCAAATCGAGCTCAAATTTTTTTGGCACACGTTTCAGACCATTTGGAGCATTTTTTGAAAAATTGAAAAATTTGGACGGACGCGTACGCGCGCGCACATATTCGCACGCACAGCTAATATGAAATAGAAATTTTCATTTTTTTCACACGGATCGGATGTCGGAAATGTCAAGGAATATTTCTACCAAGTTTCAAGTCGATCCGATTCAATATGACGTCATACGGGCCCGTCAAATTCAAAATTCCGCGCGTGCGTCAATGGGGATACGCAGTGCAACTATGCCAAAAAACCGCCAATTTTAAATCGGATTTTACTCGTCAGGATGGACGGTGACCCCCCATTTTCTTTACATATTCTGAAAGCTGATGAGTTGTACATGTCATTTCATAGGCTGGCTATGCTGACAAAATGATTAAAAGATATCAAATTTCTTAATAAAGTGAAAAAAGTAAATTTTCAAAATGACGTCATCAAATTTCAAGTTTACTCGAGCGTATCTCACTTATCCTTTGCCAATTTTGACCTATATTTCAGTATGTTGTAGCTTATGCAATGCTCTTTCATATCTATAATAACGTAATTTTGATTAGACGACGACATCACCTCGAAAAAATGGATTGAAAGTAACCTTGTCAAATTTGACCAGTTTACGTGTAATCTCTATGGGAGCGCAGTTTTTATGGAAATGAAAATTGACATAACTATCTTTATCGAGCACTAGCTCACTTATACTTCAGTGAATTTCTCCAAGATTTTGATATGTTGTAGCTGGGACTTTGGGCTATCGGAAGTGTGCCCTTCGTTTTTTCGTACGATGTCGGGATCACGTCAAAAAACTTACTTGAAATTAAAGTTTATCTTCGATGTATTGATATTTTTCTTTCTTTTTGCAACTTTATGTGCAATAACTGAAGAAAAACATACCCTATCACCACCATATTTTGCACATGTTTAGTTCATGTCACGAACATTATTTCATAAAATAACAACTACTTGATCAGACGCCATCTTGGGTGTGTAAATTAGGGTCAAAGGTCAAAGATGTTTTATCCTGTATCTTAGTAAATACATGTCCTATCTTTCCCATATTTTGCACACGTAAAGAACATGTTACAAGGATCATTTCACAAAATAACCACTTTTTGCTCAGATGCCATCTTGTCTGTGCAAATTGGGGGCAAATGTCATATGTTCTTCTTTCTGTGTCTTCGTAATGACGTGTTATCTCTATGGGAGGGAATTTTTTTATGTGAAAATTGACATGATTGTCTTTATCGAGCACTAGCTCACTTACCCTTTGGTGAATTTCTCCCAGATGATAATATGTTGTAGCTGAGACTTTGCGCTATCGTTATGTGCCCTTTGTTTTGTTCATGAAATGTCGGAATCACGTTAAAAATCTTGGTTGAAATTAAAGCTTATCTTCGATGTATTGAGATATTTCTTTCTTTCTGCAACTTTCTTTGCAATAACTCAAGAAAAACAGCCACTATCACCCCCATATTTTGCACGTGTTTAGTTTATGTTACGGACATGATTTCATAAAATAACAACTACTTGATGGGACACCATCTTGGGTATGTAAATTAGGGTCAAAGGTCATAAATGTATCATCCTGTATCTTGGTGAATACATGTCCCCTCTTTCCCATATTCTGCACACGCGAAGACCATGTTTCAAGAATCATTTTACAAAATAACCACTTTTTGCTCAGATGCCATCTTGTCTGTGCAAAGTGAGGTCAAAGGTCATATGTACTTCTTTCTCTATCTTAGTTATGACGCATCACCTCTATGGGAGGGAATTTTTCTAGATGTGACAATTGACATGCTTGTATTAATCGAGCACTAGCTCACTTACTCTTCAGTGAATTTCTCTCAGATTTTAATATGGTGTAGCTGAGACTTGGCGCTATTTTTGGTGTGTCTCTCGTTTTTTCATACGAAGTCGGGTCACGTTAAAAAAATTAGTTGAAATTAAAGCTTATCTTCGGTGTATTGAGACATTTCTTTCTTTCTGTAGGTTTCTTTGCAATAACTCAAGAAAAACAGCCCCTATCACCCCCATATTTTGTATGTGTTTAGTCCTTGTTACGTACATTATTTCATAGAATAACAACTACTTGATCGGACACCATCTTGGGTATGTAAACTAGGGCCAAGACACGTTTGAGGAGGTGGAGCTTTGCAAGTGAGTAGCTTAGCATCATGAATCACCATTTTTTTTTTTTTTTTTTTTTTTTTGGCTGCACATGTAGTGCCTGAGAATGCAGATTGGAACGTGCTCTTGCATACCTTGCATGCAAGCATATTATAGAGTGGTGCATAATTAATTTAGGTAAGGACATAAAGTTTGTGATAGGCCTACATGTGTTGTATAGAATGTAAAAACTTTATCATCGGTTAGAAACATTACATCTGTGTTTCATATACCCTGTAACTTTTATGCAGTTGTATAATACCCTGTAACTCTTATACAGTGGGTACCATTTCCAGTGAAAACACACACACACACACACACACACGCACACACACACACAACTTCTTCAGAAACATGATAAACAGCTTTCTCTTTCTTGAATATAATGCTTGTCATTGATTCTTGATTGTGTGCATCTTAACGAGTATATTCAGATGTCTGACAATAACAATATTGTGTAATCACGTATCCTCACTAGTACTGTAAAACATTTTAATTTTTTTCTTAATTTCAGTCTTGTGTCAGTGATGTGCTTTTTTCTAACGAAAATGCCTTTGAATAAATACAGATGAGGAGGACCAGCAAACCCAAGATTACAACAAATTTTGTAGCAAAAGATGAGTAATAGCTAATTCACACACACATAAGACCTTACCTAATAGCAAGTATTCCTCTTCTGTACTATGATTGTCCCTTTTAGTTCTGGAATATGTTGTGGAGAAATGAAATATTGAGATCACAAGTGACAATCATTGTGCAAAAATGTCAGCTTTCTTTTTAAAACTGCTTGTTTCTTTCAAAGGGAATTGTTTGACTTATGATTTCCTAATATACACCACAACTGCACATTCATGTTAAATTCTATTATTGCCTAGGTTCAATCCACCTTCGTCTTTTCAGGCGTAAGTGCATATGTTTAACATAACTACACCTACAGACCATTAAATATACCAAATGTGAAATAATACGTTTAACACTGTGGAAAAAAAAAATGTTCTACAAAGCTTCTTGGAGAAGTGTGATTACGAAAACATCTTTTGTGACAAACACACACACACAAAAGCAACAACAACATGTCTTGCACATATACGCCTCTGATTGGCTTAAGAAAGTAGATTCTTGGCAAAATGTAAGTGTTGTGATATGTTTCTTTATTGCATTCTTAAAGGACAAGTCCACCTTCACAGACATGTGGGTTGAGTGAATGCACCAGTATTAGTAGAACACATCAGTGAGAGTTTGAGGAAAATCAGACAATCCATTCAAAAGTTATGAATTTTTTAAGTTTCTGCTCACTCAAGGCTGGATGAGAAAACTACTATAGCTTGTGATGTCATATGAGTACAAAGATATAAAGAAAGAATAAAGGAAATTCAATATATTTTCATGATTCTTGCATAACACCAGAACACTTGGATTTCTCTCTTTCAAAAGGCAGGGGGAATAATATTACCCTTAACATGTGTCAGTAAAGAGTCGAAGAAATGTACATTTTATTCAAAAAGTGAAGTTTTGTGATAGTCTCTTTTTATTTTCTTTATATCCTTGTACGCATATGACATCATACACGGTAGTAGTCTTCTCATCCAGCAGTGACTGTGCAGATACTTTAAAGATTTGTAACTTTTGAATGGATTGTCTGATTTTCCTCAGACTTTCACTGATGTGTGCTATCATTGTATAACAGTGCAGGTACACATATTTGCGGAATTGAGGATTTTTACTTGACTTGTGGCCGACCCTATTTTAAGTTTATGCATTGAGTAATGTTTAAGGTATGAAGATAGAGTGTAATTACAGTACAAAATAGATTTTTTTTTTTCATTTAAACCTGACCTTTGACCCGTAACCTCTGACCTTCTGGTTGAAAATTTCCCAGAGAATCTTCATTAAGTATTACATGTATATATTAAATTTTGAAAGTAATAGTGCAAGCATTGCATATACTAGTATATGAGGGAAAGACTAAAATTTTGAGGAGTTGACCTTGACGTTTGACCACTGACGTTTGAACCCTGACTATTGACCCATGACCCCTAAATTCCGTAGATAATCCCTGCCAGTCAGTACATGCATATGTTTCAAGTTCCATGAAGACATATTGAACCATTTGCAAGAAAATGTAAAATAGTGGTATCAACATGGAATAATCTCAATTTCCTTAGGAAATACATTCTTTATACACACTAACTGACCAATCCAATGCAGTCTTCCTCCCAATTAAGCTTGCTGTTAATCATTATGCTCACATACTTATAACTATCAACAACCTGAATATCAGCACCATGAATTACCACTGAAGAAATATTCTGTTTTTCCTGAAAACTATAACCATTTCTTTTATCTTACTTTCATTCAGTTTGAAACCGTTTTTATCACTCCATTCCACATATGTATCCAAGTAGTTTCTATACTCTTCTTCATTATCCTGATTGATAGACCAATGGCTGTGTCGTCAGCATATTTCAAGGGAGAAACAGTCTTGCAACTGGACTAACAATTATTGGTATACAGTATGAACAAAACTGGGGACAAAACACTCTTGAGGAGACCCTACCCGAGTTATCATAGCATTGGAAATGTCACCTGATAAAAGAACTGACTGAACCCTATTCTTACAAAATCACTGATTCACACTAACAATGTAGGATTGACCCCAAAATTTCAACTTTTAAATTAACTTATAAGGCTACATTGCATTGAAGGCAGAGAAGTCAACAAAAGTGACATAAGTATAATGTCCTCGATTATCTTTTCCAAACAGTTTGCAACCACTGATGTTAAAGATAGTGCTCTGAAATCATTGAATTCCCTTGGTCTTGACTTCTTAGCAACAGATATTATTGTTGCTGTCTTCCAACATACTGGAACAGCATGGCTAGGCATGGATTTTTGGAACAGTCTCGTAAAGGGAACGGCTAACTGTGATGCACATTCTTTTACGAATTTTCCCTGAATCTCATCAGGACCTATTGCCTTCCGAGCATTAACATGTTTAAAGAGCTTCAGAACCCTTCCAGTTGAAATAGTGACCAAACAACCATCAAATTGAAAAAGATGGTTATATTGAGTGCTAACAAGATTCTCACAATCCCCACTTTCAAATCTGCAATAAAATCTGTTCAGATCATTTGCAAATTGTTTCGCATTCTCTCCAGGGAACACCACGTTTTCCTCATTTTTCGATGAAAAAACAAGTCATCAATTACATACATGTACACTTCCATGCATCACGTGCATTATTTGTTTTAAAACAATTCTGAAATGATGTTATATGCCCTCTTTGCGTTCTTGATTTCTTCCTTCAGATTGCTCAGAATTCTCAGAACTTCCATATCCACAAGGGCGTGTCATGCTCAGGCAAAAAGAAACAATACAGATTCCACACACATAATAATCTTACTGCATGTTGCATTTACAGCTGTATACCTAGCAAATATTTGCCTGTATATTCATGTACATGTACATGTGATAGCATGTGTAATTCAACAATATGATACTCTTCACTAAAATCCTACGATATAGACAAAACATTTCATTCTCTATGCATTTACTAAATCTATTTCTACTCAAGAAATTCTTCCTTTTGGCGAAGTTCCTCACAATTTGCACAAATGAATAACTTAAACCTATACCAAGACAAATAACAAAATATGTCTAGCCCATTTAAGTGGAAGAAATTAATGTTTTTCAAACTACCGGAACTTCATTGACGCTGCCTATGACTTTTGACCTTGTGGTGACCTGCACATTCCCACAGGACATTAACCAGCCAAGTTTGGTCACAAAGGGACATAAGGGATCAAAAGTTTTGAGCCATAATCAAAACGTGTGTAAAAACTTAACATTGGACCCTCAAGTTTATTGACCCCTGTCTGTGACCATTGATCTTGTGCTGAACTTCAAATCCTCAAAGGATGTTACCATCTAAATTTGGTCATAAACGGACATAGGCATCAAAACTTACGAGCCATAACCACATTGCACCGTAAAAACTTAACATTGGGTCTTAAGGTTTGTTGACCTTTGCCTGTGACCTTGACCTTGAGATGACCTTCATGCTTGGTAAATCATGTAACTTTGTTCACCACTGTTCCCTGTAAGTTTGATTGAAAGTGAAGTCCTCAGCATGACAGTTTTCAGGTGTTTGTAGCATTACTGAGGGATGAGGATCGGACAAACACCACAGGCAATCCCTTAGTATTTCCACACCTTTGATGGGCTTGACAATACACGTATTATTTTGGTCAAAACTGCATGTATACAAATATCCTGAATGGTGGTTACACATAAATTGTTAATAATGATAATAATAATAATTGCATTTATATGGCGCTTCATACTGACATTTCTAAGCGCACTTTTTCTACTCACACAAATAGACTAGAAAACACAATAACATTAACAAAATCAGTGTTAACAGTAACAAAAGAAGAAAAAAGAAAAGAAAAATACATGTGATACAATGGTACAACAATTGATAACTGTGTGCGCCTCCAGAAAAAAAAAAAAATTACAACTGATTGAAGAGGTGAGTTTTGAGAAGAATTTTAAATGATTCGACAGATGAGGCATTCTGAATATAAAGAGGGAGTTTATTCCAAAGAGTGGGAGCAATGGAAGAGAAGGCTCGGTCACCATAACAGGTTTTTGTACGTGGGCCATGAAGTAATTGGAGAGAGGAAGATGAATGGGGAGGTCTGGCAGAAAAGGAGAAGTGGAAAGACACTAAGTTTTGAAGATATATGGGTGCAAGATTACGTGTGATTTTGTGCGTCAGAAGTAGGATCTTGAAAGTATTATGGGAATGGACTGGAAGCCAATGTAGTGAGCGGACAACAGGAGATATATGGTCATGTCTCCTACTAAGGGAGACCAATGTAGTAGCTGAATTTTGGATATGTTGGAGAAGGGATATGTGAGAAAAAAGGAGGCCAGCAAGGAGGGAGTTGCAGTAGTCCAGATAGGAAGAGACGAAGGCATGGATGAGCCGCTCAGCTGATGATTGATCAAGCAGATGCCTGATCTTCCCTATTTTGAAAATACCCCATGATGCAGACTTACAAATGTTTGTGATGTGGTGTTTTAGAGTTAAGTGTTGGTCCAAAGTAAAGCCAAGGTCTCTAACACAGTCAGAGACCTTAATAACCCCATCCCGAGTAATTAGATCGGGTAGAGGAACTGTTCCTAAGCTGTGATGAGAAATGGGTGAGTTCAGACTTGTCTTCTTTCAGATGGAGTCTGTTGGCAGTGGACCAGGCTTTGATGTTGTTGACACATTCTCTCAGTGAATTAACAGCAGCAATCCTTTTGCCACGTGACATAGTTATGTAAATTTGAGTGTCGTCAGCATACATAGCATAGTTGACTCCATGATGACAATTGTTGATTCTGGTGAGTAGACCTGTATAGAGGAGAAAAAGAAGGGGGCCAGCAACGGATTGTTGTGGAACTCCGCAGCTGAAAGGAGTAGGACATGACCACGTCCCATTGATTACCACCTTCTGTGTGCGATCTTGAAGATATGACTTGATCCATTGGATGGCAGTGCCTGTGATGGAATAGGCAATACTTAGTCATTGTAGTAGCAACATGTGGTCGAGCGTGTCAAGTGCAGCCGAATAGTCAAGAAGAAGAAGAGCAACCTCATTGCCCTTGTCGACAGCAAGAAGGAGATCGTTGAGCACTTTCAACAAGGCTGTTTCTGTTGAGTGGAGGTTGCGGTATGCTGACTGGTTTGTAGGAAGCAGATGATTACTGTCAACAGAAGACATCAACTGTGTAGACATAATTCTTTCAAGAAGCTTACTCACAACTGTCAGATTGGCAATTGGTCAGCAATTGCTCAAGACATCAGGATCTAGGTTCGATTTCTTCAACAGAGGGAAAACAAGAGATGTCTTGAATGGTATTGGAACTATACCCGATGACAATGATGTGTTGGTGTTTTTTAGAACCGAAAGCAGCTCGTCAAGGCACTCTTTGAGCAGCCAAGTTGGAAGAGGGTCCAGACTGCAAGATTTTGGTGGAGATACGTAGCATGATGAGACGTCGAAGCTGAGCATCGGTGACCGAATTAAACTCACTCAGGTTGCAGTTCAAAGAGTTCTCAGGAGCCTGGACGGATAACTCCAAATGGTTCACATCAGATACAAAGGAAGAACAATATCATCGATTTTTTTCATGAAGAATATGCTGAACCTGTGCGCCAGTTCTGAATCAGATGAGTGTTCAGGATAAATAGAAGAGTCAGAAGGGGTGGACAGTTTCTTCACGAAGTTGAATAGTTGTTTAGAGTCAGCACTGGCTATCTCATTTCTCATCAGTACTGGGACTTTGCATCAGTAATCAGACTGTAGTACAGCTCACATTCTTGATGATACAGGTCCATGTCAGTCTGCATGCTGTACTTCAACATGCGACGTTTAGCATGACGGCGACGCCTCCTGGCCTTTCTAATCTCATCAGAGAACCAAGGGGCATTGGGTCTAATTGTCACACTCACGGTTTTAACAGGGGCATGCTTGTCCAACAGATTCCTCAACATGTCAGTATACATTGAAATTGCTTCTGTGGGACAAGATGTACACTGGGAAGTCAACAAAGCCTGTTTAATATCATGGCGGAAAGACTTGGTGTAAATATTGCGAAGCTTTCTAAAGCTAACTCTCCTTCTAGGATTTGGTGGGCTTTTAAGATTAATGGCGGAAAGAATGGCGGAGTGATCAGATGGCAAAGATGGCAATGCAGTGATATGGGAAATAATATCTTCAGATTTCCTACTAAAGACTAAATCAAGTGTGTGGCCTGCTTGGTGAGTGGCACCCTTAACATGTTGATGAAACCCAAAGGCTTCAATGGCATTGAGAAAAGACTGAGCAAAACTATCAGCAGAATCATCTACATGTATATTAAAGTCACCAAGAAGAATGGTTGGATGAGCCTCAACAGCAGCATTTTCGAGAAGAGTTACAAACTCATCAAGAAAGTCGTTGCTGGTAAAGTTGTGACGAGAGGAATGGGGTGGGCAATAAATGCAATAATCCATACAGTAGATGAAAAAGTGAGATAAATCGTGAGATCTAGCAGTTCAAAAGACAAAAATGTGTGTGTGTCATTGACAACACAATGCGCAGCAGACCTATGCAGGACGCAGATACCACCTCCTCTAGATGTCCTTCTGGGATTATCGATAATATTGAAATTTGGAAGGGATAATATCAATTCAGCAAGAGTAGGCTCATCCCTCTGGTCATCTGAAAGCCATGACTCAGTGATGACTAACACATCAATATCATTATCTATGATGAGATTTGACACTGCATCGACTTCATTCGTCAAGGATCTTGCATTCCATAAACCAAATTGGGACCCTCTGGAAGCATCACAAAGGGATTGTGACCTTGGAATCCTCCGCCTGCGGCGCCCCCTGTCAGTAAGCCGCTGCTGCGCAACCCCAAGATCACATATCCTTCTCCAAACAGTCAAAGGATGTAGATGACTGGGCTTCCCATTAAACTGATGGAGGGCATGTAGATCATATGTAGTACGAATTGGTTGAAAACTACTGCAATGCTCATTAGCATGTTGCATTACATCGACTTCAGTACATGGACCTGGCTTTGTTTGAATGTCACCAAACAGAGGATGGCTAACTGAAAACATGCACATGTGTTGCTATAGTATGCAACAGGTTTACCACAGTGTTTGACAAGCCTGTGAACAGGAGAAAATAGACTGTGATTACAGTTACAAGCATCAGTTGGCAGCATGAATATATGGTTCACCTTCAAGAGAAATAAAATTAGAGGTGTACAAAAGAGATTCCAGAGTTGCCAGATCTTAATCCCCTCCATTGCTGTGGAGGTGATGCTATTGACATACACATGTGAAGGGTGTATTGGAAGTACAAAGCAAGCACATATTCAAGATGCACAAAGCAAGTGTACAACACTGGACACTGAAAATGGCAATATAGAGTCGGCTACAGTATCAAGATACAAAATTCAACTGCATAAATATACAGTTAACTTACCAACAAAAGTGCAAATGGCCTAGCAAGATCCTTGACACAAACAGAATACAATATAAACAACCATACTGCAAAAATGCAGCAAAAACCTGGTAAAAGAGACAATATAATCATAGCTTTAAATAAGTGGGGCTACCTATGGAGGCGCACACACACACACACACCAAAAAAAAAAAAAAAAAAGAAAAATGATTGAGATAAGAATTCCTTTCTTGGAGTGAAGTTTACCATTCCAGCAAACCGAACAATGTGTCCTATCATACAAGACATTAATAAGTTGTGTCACAATACGCCTAGTTTCATTTACATAATAATTGGACTACCGTTATGTTGAAATCTTCAGTACGGAACTAGCAGTTTTACTTCATAATATCAGAATTTCATTATAACTGAAAGGTAAACATGCTTTTGATATTGTCCAAGTTATTGTACAATATTTCAGACACACCAAATGAATTACACTTGCTGCTTTTACATTCATGATGAATATTGTTGACTGCTCTTGGTAATACTAGAAAGTGAAGAAACAGAAAGTTTCAAGACACTTGGAAGTTATTCATCTGGTGTGTTGCCTCTTAAATAAAGTTTGCACGAAGATAGACTGTCATCAACACAGTTGAGAAAGATATGATCCATAAGTGGTCCACTTCATTAGTTTTGAGCCTTGTAAACCAGTAGACTCTTAGTTTCCGTGTCACAACAAAGGTGCAATGCAACGCTGGCGGGTTCTCTCCATTCAGCAAAGCCTGGCCAGAAAGACATGACTACTGCTACCAATGCAGGATACTGCCCTTTCAACACTGCTGAAATACAAGCATAAAAATATGTTGGTGGAATGGGAGAAAAGCATAAATGTTTATCAATATAATAAATGTCATAGATGGTTAACTTATTATATGTATTTCAGACATATAGAATCAATTCCATTTAGTGATTACTTATGAATGCAAATACACTGAAACATTCACAGTATATCATTAGCTTTGTATTATTTTTAACTCTTCATGAACCATGGCGCAAACCTTCTATGTAACACATTATTCAGAGACATCAACATAGTCATGCTTTGAGAAAAAAAAATTCTGATTTTCCCATCTAGATGTAAATTTAATACAAACGTAGATTCCTTTTAACCCGTTAAGGACGGTTTGATTTTGCTACAACACGCATTTCCCATAGACACCTGCCCGAGTATTCTCAGGACTCGTCCTCAACGGGTTAACAGTGGTTAAGTTGGACTTGTAGTGAGCAATGTTGTAAACAAAATGCCAAATTTTGCTTTGATGAAAATTGCATGACAAATTAATGACTGGTTTTCTTTGAAATGACCAGTAGCTACAATACTGTGAAGGTATGTCTTTTTCACACAAAATAAGGACATAAACTTGAAATTCACGTGGCAATCTACAAGAAGAAACCCTTTGATAATCAATCACCGCATACAATGCAAGCTGTACGTTAATCAATGGAAGCTCAAAAAAGCTTTCACTGCAGTGCAGCATTTGGCAAATTATCAATCAGATTTGTGGGTTTGTGGGTTTGAGCAGAATATGTGAAGTTGGCACGCCATCGACTGAGTCAAATGTGCAAATGTGGCACATAAAGAGTTAATCTTTATCTTATATTTACTTATTGTTATTTTGTCAACAAGTGCATGTCCAAAAAATTGGTACATACTGTAGCTGGTTCAAACAGAACTGGAACTGTAATTCTACAACTATCATTGTAAGGGTAGTGCCAAGTGCTCCAATTCATATATAGATGCCAGAGCTGTACACTAACTCATTTTTTGCTACTGGTTCATTCATGAAAAGTTACTAGTCTGACGGTGAGTCTTAAAAATCGCACCAGCAACAGTGAAAAGCATGCAATAGGAACATTAATAGTTTTTTTGACACGCATTTACAGTAAAAGAAACACGATCAGAAAGATTTCAAAAAACTGAATAATTTGAAAGAACTCTAATACATACATTGTTCAATGGACTGCATTTTATAAAACTTTGGAACACACATTCTATAGAAATAACTAGAGCACTCGCAATCGAACACATGTATCCCCCAAACTTGTTTTCCATACCCCATTTGGATTAGTTTTCATGCTAGAATGTTGTATAACATGGCAACTGTCGCAGGATACAATGATGTCAGACGAGAAATGAGGCTAGTATATATAGCACATACAAGGAATATGACATGTCATTCCTAAGTTTTCAAACAATGCGAGCACACTCACAGGCAATGAAAACTTTTGTTACCTAGAATAACTTCCCATAAACCTCAATAGCAAGTTTGAATAAAATCTGACAAGAAATGTGGCTTATGCAGCATGGATATACATTGTACAAGAAATGTGACATGGCCTCCAAGTCAAAACACAGAGGGCACCATCACCATGTGCTATTATGCCCTTAGAATGACCACCCATTCACCTCTTCAGCAAGCCTGAGTAAAATCCAGTAACAATCAAGTTACTGCCTAAATAAGCATAGATTTTTGCAAATTTTGACATGATCAGGGTGACCTTTGACCCTATGAAAGGTGGAACAGTGAGGGCAGCACTATCAATAGGTGTAGGTGTATAGATATGACTATGATACATTTAAATATCAAATTTGAGAGAAAAATCAGTCGAGAAAGAAGGCCAGCTTTGCATACACAAGCAGACCCTGTTTAATTTACCTTTTCATGTATAAAAGCAAGAACGCCACCACCAAAAACAATATAAGCATCTTCATTCCACTATAATGCCCCTTTTTGCCAAATTTCAAAAAAAAAAATTGATAAAAAATGTGGCTAATAGAGCACATACACACAAGAAATGTGCATTGACAATCAAGTCGGAACACTGAGTGTGCCATCACCACATAACTGTTGTGTCCTTCATGTAGAATGACCACCCATACATCTCCTTAGCAAGTCTGAATAAAATCCATTAAGTAAGAATGAAGTTATTGCATAAATAAGCACTTCTGCAAATTTTGACATGATCAGGGTGACTTTTGTCCCTGTAAAAGGTGCAGTGAGAGCAGCATTATCAATAGATATAGGTGTATAGATTTGACTACGATATATTTACATACCAAATTTGAAAAATAAAAAAATCAGTCCACAAACAATGTCACCGTCACACACACAAGCACACCCTGTTAAATTTACCTTTTCATGTATAAAGATGGAACAAGCAAGGGAAACATCACTAAACACAATAGGCTTCTACGTCTTACCATAATACACCTTCATGCCAAAAGTGAAGACAATGTAAGAAAAACTGCAGATAGTAGAGCGCTAACAAGAAAATCTCTGCAATGAGGCCAAATACATAGTATCCTCCAAACTCTGTTTAACCCGTTGAAGACAAGTCCCGAGTATACTCGGGCAGGTGTCTATGGGAAATGCATGTTGTAGCAACATCAAACCGTCCTCAACGGGTTAAGGGGTACAATTACAATGTAACTGAACACTGAGTAAGATTGAGCCTGCGTTTCTCAAAAGATTCAGTGCCTATTGAACAAAATATAGAAAAAAAAAATGGGAGGGGGAAGAGAACAAAAACTTACCTCTTAAGACAGATGGATGAAAGGATGGACATGGCAGGCACAAACATAGACCAGTTCAACCTTCACCAGACAAAAGCAAAGGCACAAAGATGCTAGATGCAATAGTCAAAGACTAATGTGTTATGTCACCAGTTCCTTGCATTTACAATTGCTGGCAAAGACTAATAAATCATAACAATCAATTAATTCAAAAGCTGTGCTACACATGTACCACAAACATGATAGATTGTAACCTGTGCTATACATGAGCAGTCATAGGTGTCACTCTGTGTTGTTTTACCAGCATAAAGTATTCTTTGTTAATATAAATTATAACACAAGAATGCACATCAAAATTTTGCATAAGATACACAACTCTATTTTCATTACTTTCTTTTCATTGATTTTCTTCTGCTCTTTATACTTATCACACAATAAAGCAAGCTCATCCTTATGAGCATTTGACTTATTGAATACAACGGCCCACATTACACTTTTGAAATTATCATAATGCAAAATCAAGTTTCATAAAGTGAAAACAATAATTTTCCAGGCAATGTTGTACTTCTGTTCTACATCAGTTATTATGTCTTTTCTTTGTCCCTTCTACTTGA
Source organism: Diadema setosum (assembly GCA_033980235.1). Lineage (NCBI taxonomy): Eukaryota > Metazoa > Echinodermata > Echinoidea > Diadematoida > Diadematidae > Diadema > Diadema setosum. The sequence continues at coordinate 19,169 of JAWLSL010000047.1, forward strand.
ATTGTATACCTGTTCATTTTGTTATAATTCTATTTCTTTTTAAATTTGCATGCAACAATCAAAACATTTCCAAGCTTTAATTTTCAGATGAGAGCAACTACTTTGTGGAAAATGATTGGTAAGTCTTATCTAGAAATGGTATTGACCCTCGATACGTCATCCTCACTACAGTTGTAATACACTAACGTTTAGGATTAGAGTATCTATCAGTCATTTCTACAATGCTGCAAAATTTGTCTTTTCCTTTCATCATGTCATGCACTACCAAAAAAGGAATAAATCAATAAAGATCAAAGGTAATTGTTTATGTCATATTATGTCTGTTCAGTTGTCTTTATGTTAATCTTGTCACTATTTCATCTGTCTTTAATGTTACTGTTTTATTAACTTGTCTTGCTTACATTGTTTAGGTCTCGTTTTACATTCACAACCATATTTTCAAAACATCTTTCAATTCTTTGCACTTTTGGTCATTGCGTATTATTTCACTTCAATCACCTTGAGTAGACATTGTAATGTATTAATACAATAAGATGTTTAGCTGTCATTATTGTTGCATACTCTACTCATCTCACGTTATTCTGTTTACTTTATTCTGTTTTAGAAAATGAAACACAATTTGAATACATAATAATAATACATTCTAAGTGATTTGAATACATAGTGTTTGTGAAATTACTTTGAATAAACTTACAATGTTACTCATAAAAAGAAAATTCATTAAAACTGAATTCTAACAGCCTCATGATAACTGTAATAAAGTGGAATAACTTCAGCATGAAGTGCATCAATACCTATGCTATATACATGATCAATCAATGTGTCACCTTCTGTAGTAGCATCAAGCACATGTTGTTGATATCCGTAAGAACACATTAATTTATGCACACATGTATCACTTGAACCTTGTCTGAGATTTTCATTGAAGTCACCAATAATTATGCATTTTGTACTTCTTTGCTGCAATTCTATGACTAATCTCTTCAGTCTTTCACAAAATTGTTTCTTGTCATATCTAGGAGGTCTATATATCACTGAAAGGAGAAGTGAAGGGCAAGTAACTGCAACTGTAATATATTCCAGATTATTGACATGTAAATCTAGCCTACTAATAGAATTGATTTTACTATACACTGCAACTCCACCATTTGCTTGATTTTTCATTAGAGAAAATAAGGGGCTTTCATCTGAATAAGATTTTGACCGAGGCTGATTGTACATTTTAAACTGATCTAAATTCACATCAAAAATGTCGTCATTAAGCCAAGTTTCAGTTAAACAAATAATATCAGAATTTCTAAATAGGAAGTTTGATTGGATATCTTTGAAATGTGCTTTAAGACCTTGAATGTTATGTAACATTATACTCATAGTTGCAAGGAAGACATCATTGGCAATGTTCTTTTCATCAACAAATGTTGGCATTTTCTCTAAACTTTCTTTAACTGCTAGATTGCAATACATGACTTTTGGATCAAAATCTTCAATCGTTAATCCACATAATGATGTAACACGACTCAGAGCTACATATGCTTGTCCGGGCAAAAATATATTTTTAAGAGAAACGACAGCTTTTTCCATTGTCATGCCTTGTACTTTATGTATTGTGCATGCATACGCTAATTTCAAGGGAAATTGCTTCCTAGTATATTTTTTTCCAATTGATTCCTGTTGCATTTCTATTGACTGAGTTCCTACTCTTTCATTGTCAAATTTAACCAGCACACTTGTAGGTCTTGCATTTTCATTTACTCTTACTATGTCACTTACAGTTCCAATGCAGCCATTTGATAAACCTTTGGTCACATTCACATTTTTGATAAGCATCACTCTAGAATTTTCAGCAATCCAAAGATATGCTGGCAAAGAAGCTTTAGCACCGACATATCTCCGTGGTTTCTCACATGTTTTGTTTTTACCTTCACTATCGAGTTCAGAATCTTCTGCATCAATACATACAATATTTGTGCATTTCTTGTGAAGCATCATTTTATTCCAGTCATTTACTTGTTTGTTTGAAGAATATATATGTAATGCATCCTCACATTGTTCTCCAGTTTGACGCGATTGAAGAACTGCTATATCATCACTAGATAATTCATCTTTCTTTCCTTTTATCCTTAATTTGTTCAAAAGAATAGCAAATTCTACATCATCCTTTTGTCTCATTATTTCATCTAAGTTAATAATAGAAAAGTTGTCCGTCCATAAAAAACTTTGCAGTGTCTCTTTATACAAAGGAGTACCTTTTACTGGGGGTAACTGATAGAAATCTCCAACTGCAATAACTGAAACCTTTCCAAATGGAGCATCATCACGTGTCTGCTTTATTTGCCTTAAACGTCCATGTATATACCACAATAGCTTCTGATCAACCATAGATATTTCATCAATTATTAGTATCTGCAGTTGACCCAGGTGATTACGTAGATGACTTATCTTTTCTTCCCCAAGCGGTTGGTAAGGTAGTGTAGCAGAAATGGGTATAGACAGAGCATTATGAATAGTACTACCATCAATGTTGTAAGCTGCAATTCCAGTTGGAGCTACTTTCATAATTGATATATCATCTGGATTGTGCAGCATTCTGCTGAGAATTCTCGTCCCTTCATTACATATGCATTTCACAAGATGACTTTTACCTGTTCCAGCACCACCTGTCACAAATATTTGAAATGTTGTAGGTTCTTTTCCGTTAACTCTGTCAAGACACCATTGTCGTATTTTGTAGAACACCTTTTGCTGCTTGCTATTTAAAGTTCTTAATAAGACATTACTGTCTTCTCTCGAAATGCTACATGATCGAAATTCTATGCCATACGACTTTTTCTCCTGAGATTTAGACTCAAGATCTGGGATTCTAAATTCATTGTCAGCATCTTCAACTTTTTCACGGATTCTAGCTGTTTCATGTCTTTCAACTTCTGTTTCTGGACAGAGTAATCCCCATGCATCTTCTTGTGGACCAAATTTCTCAAGATATTCTTGTGCTTGATCAATTGAATCGGCATTTTTTTCATACTGTCTGAGATTTTCATTCACTATACTCTTGACACTTTCCAGATTCTTATTAAGCATTCTTACAGATCCAGTTTGATAAAATTCCTGATATGTCAGAAATTGGTCGGGTTTTAACTGTTTATCAGTACGGAATGGCAAATATAGTTGCAGTATACTCTGATAGTATTTTTCTGGAGTTACAGTCGGTGAAAAACGAGGATATCTCACTACAGCATCATTGGTTCTTGATCGTTTTTGCACATAGCCCAGCTGATCTCTCAGTTTGAACACATTCTGTTTCTGTTTCTTACCCTTCATATCAGATTGACTGAGTAGTCTATACTTTGAACAAAATGTGGCTAAACACATATTTTCAAATTCAAAACCATCAGGTCGGGCTTTATATTTATCAATTCTGTTTGGCATCCATGGACTCCTCTCATCATCATCTCGTCTGCTTTGAATAACACTCAATGGTAAACTCATTCTCACAGGGTTTGGTCCAACAGGTATAAATTCTACTTTCCTTGAGCATTCTTTCAATCTCAGGCTACAAACACGATACACACTTTCTTGTGCTGAAACTTCACGGTTTTGCATATACACATGTCCTATTTCTTTCATACTTTTTTGAGCATCTTCATTGCCCTCTTTCATTTCACTTTCTGCATTTTTCAAGAGCAAACCCATCTCTCTTTCTGCTTTTGACATGTATGATACAACATAAACAATGCAGGCATACTCATTTGTTATATACTGCAAATCCATATTAGCATTCCAAGCTCTGAGTAAGAATGAATTATATTGATTCACCCATATATCTTTTGGATCTCTTCTCATGACTATATCTTCTTTTGTAGCTACAGCATTATAAGCATCTTCAAATTCTTTTTGAGACATCCCAAGAGCTTCAAAGAGCTGCCTAGCATTATCATGTTTCAATTCCGTACATGAACAATTCTTTACTATAGACAGAATATCTTGAGCTTCATCAATAACTTCTGGATTATCCTCAGGCGTCACAACAAATGTTTTCTCAGAAGGGGGTCTTGGAAAATTAAACCTACAGGTAGTTCCCTTTTTCTTGCATGATTTTGAATGTTTCTTTGAGTGAAGCTGAACATTCTTCACTATTTCATATAGTTCTTCATCTTCATCTTCACTTGGAATGTTGCATGAAATGTACTTATCAACAAAATCTATCACAATTTCATCTTTGTCAATACCCAAGCTAGGTGCATTTTCAACCCAGAATAGACAGTGTGTATGTGGAGATCCTCTTTGTTGAAATTCAATTCTGTAGAAATAGTCAATTATCTTGCCGATAGGTTCTGCCTCAGAAAGAATCACTTTGTTCAAAAATGCATGAAAGCGTTTATCAAACATACGAGCTACTGTCACTGAATTTGACTTTAATAAATTACACTTATCTGTCCAATCTAGATCATTTGCTTTTCTTCTATCACCTTGTTGATTTAACAATGTATTAATAACTTCAGGCCATCTCATTTCAGCTGATGAAAATGATGCAAACCATGTAGGCTTTCCAAGTTGTCTAACCATTGCTAACACATCTTTCTGTGTAGATTGCCAGTATGGAGGTGTTCCCCGTATTTGTTTCAGAAATTTGTATCCTTTATTTGAATCCAGTATCTCATGAAGTTTTTTTCCATCTTTTAGATCTGAACATTTCATTGATATCGAATCATCTATTTTCTCTGAGCTTTTTCTGACAGCTATAGAAACATTAGAAAGTATTTGTTGCAGTTCATAAATACATTGAGCATAGAAAATATATTCTGTATTTTTTGCAAATCTGTTGTCTACATGCATCAGACGATTATGTAAATAACGTCCCAGTGTTATTCTAATGAACCTGGTATCATGAAATGTTGGCTGGCCTGTTGGAAATAGAACAGGAAAACATTTTGCCTCATTACTCTTATCCATCAACAGTGATACAGGACTATTCTTTTCACAAGGTGCACAACATATAATATCATCAAAAAACTGATCAAGCACTTCTTGCCTCATATCAACCTTCTGTAAACATGTGTCTAACTGAATGCCTTGTAATCGTCCATCTTCATCATCCTCTATATCATTGTCATCATTATTAGTTTCACTTGAACCCAACGGTTCAACACAAGCTGCTTGACTATTTTCCTCTGATAAATCAGAACTCCATTCATTATCTATAGCAATATCAGAATACCATATATTATTTTTCTTTAAATATTCCAATGCAGCTAGCACATTCTTTTTCTTGACAAACTGATATTCATAATATCCTTTATACGACAGTTTCCTCTTCAGTTTTACGCGAATTAATTGATCATCAGTCTCTGGTCGAGGTAATATGTTAACAGTTTCATCTGTGCGTGAAGGTACACAAACTGTTGGGCCATGTACTCCATATTGTCCTCCTTTAGGCAGGTTCAAAATTTTCATAAATGGAATGTTCAGTGCAATCAAATGCGTTTCCAACTGATTCAGATTTCCAAGTTCCGCAGGAATAGCATGTAATTGTAAGTTATTTCTGCTAGCTTCAGGAGGCATATCACCAGCTAACAACTTCCTGTGGCAAGTGTAACAAATCCATAAAGAATTTCTTGGTGACTTTACTATTTGACAGTCAACATCACAGTCATCACTGCATGTATGCAAGTACTCCTCTTTTAAGCATTTTGAATCGTTATATTTTGCTTTTGTGCACTTCAATACTTGATTTCTGAATAATAATTTCAAACATACACAACATACATATTCAGGACCATGTGAAACAATTTCCCTAAATTTTTTCAAAACATAATCACAATTTCTCATATTCATTTTTTCCTGCTTTTTTCGTTTCACATTTCCCATTGCAACCTGCTGTCTGTATGCAGTATTTGTCTTGTATTTAGTATTTTTAAATTCTCTCATACCTTTCTTAAACCTTTCTCTGAAAGTGGGATTCAACAAGTACCTGTCTTTTTGTCTCTTTTTAATTTCCTTTTTCTTTTCTAACCTGTAAGGTACATCTGTTTCATATTTTACTTTCTCAGCAGCTGCTTTTTTAAGCTTGCGGGATAGAAAAGACTGATCATCTGATAAAAATTCTGTTTTTAACTGCCTTTGCTCACTTTTTTTCTTTTCTCTCTGTGCTCTCATTCGATCTCTATTTTTTTGTCTGGTAACATTAGCATTACTTTTTTTTCTTTGTTTTTTCCTTTTTGTAGTTTGCCTAGTAGTTTTAACTTCTTCAGATTCTTCAGTACACCTACTCATTTTAACTGCATGTCCAATGTCATCCTCTAATACTTCATCGTTCAATACATTGCTTTGACAATCATTGACTTGTTTTGTAAGTTTCCTCTTTGTTGTGAGTTTTCTCTTTCTTGTCACAAGTGTTTCCATATCAGTAATGTTTTGTGGTCTTGACAAGTTTTGGGATGAACTTGATGTTTGGATCCTTGGACACACAGATTCTACAACATCGTAATGACTGCCATTTGAGTGTTGCAAGTAAACACCTCTTTGTGATGTAACAATTCCAAATTGAAGTTTGCTTGCACCAAATAATTTCCATTTTGAACAGTTTTCTTCATATATATAAATATCAGTATCTAGTAGATTTGATAATGCCATTATTTCCAATTCTGTAGCCCATGTGCCATTGTTGAATACTCTTTCCTTTGCAATGTACTTTACAATATCTGTGTATCCTGATCTTAAAAAGCTTACATAATCTTGCTTGTTTTGTAAAATATGCTTAACTATTGCTTTTCGAACATCACGGTGTGAATCTTCCTTGCCACATGTGACATATGATATAGCTCTGTAAAAGCAATTTCCATCACCAGTAATTCTATAGATAGTCAATGGTTGTGACAGAATAGTAATATCATCGTTTTCTTCCATATCTTTTTGCATATCGGTATTGCTACATTTGTCATTAACCTTTATACCTAATTTGCAACAAAACTTCTCTCTATCAGATTTATTCACAGGACTGTACTTGAGATTAATACTTTTTATTTCTCCCACTTGTTTCACCTCAGATGCATCAACATCGACATTTACTGTCTGTTCACGTGTGCTTTGTAATGGGATTTGTGTCTCTTGCAGGTCTGACACCATTGTTTGTTTTGAAGTCATTTTCCTCACTCCAACACTGCATCTCTTTAATGTTTGGTTTTTAGTAATCTTAGATGATAAATCATGGCTTTCCTTCTTACTTTCTACACCTGCATCTGAATTCACATGAAATACTGGTAATTTCTCACCCAAAGTACTAGACTGAACAGTAGTTACACTTTCCACTGCATCAAAATGATTGCCTCCAGTGAACAGAATATATATGCCTCTCTCAGTTGTTACTTTGTTGTAGTATCCAGGTTTCCTTGCAGACAGTATTTGCCAATTTTTTGTTCGATCATCATACACATATATATCACGATCTAGCATATGTGCCATTGAACTAATATCAGTGTGACCAGCCCATGTTCCTAAATCCATCAATTTCTCTTGAACTACAAAGTCCCTGACACTCTGATACTTCAATGTATCTATTACATTTTTAAATAAATCACCCGTTTCCAGTAAATGTGCCACATTGGATTTCCTGAGCATGAAATGGTTTCTTTCGCTGCCAGTAACTACATGAGCAATACTTCTGTAAAAGCAGTTGCCATCACCCATAACTCTCTTGATATTTACAGGTTTCCCAATATACAAACTTTCATATCTATCCTCCATTGATTCATTGGCAGTACCACTGTAACTGACATTCAAATTATTGCACAAACACTGCTTGTCTACGTATGTAATCGGCACAAATTTGAAATTTCGATCTCTTCTATCTGTTGTCTTCTCAACTGAAACAAATTCAACTTCATTCTCATTTCCATAGTCATCACTGTTTACATTTACTCCGTTTTCCTCTGTCTCATTTCGAGTCTTACAGCTATCACTGTTAATTCCTTTAACATGATCACAATGTTTTGAAATGTTGCTATTTTGATCATTTGCATTCCTACATGCAGTATTTACTGACTTTGATTTCTTGGAGCCACTAGTTATCAGTGCATTTTTCTTAGAATTGTATTCTAATGCCAAGCCGGTTAGTTCAAACTGAGTACTACATAAATCACATGCCATTGATTTCGCCAAATTCAAACAGTGTACCTGTATACCTTGCCATGATGAAATGTTAAGCAAGACACTGCATCCATCTTGTACCAAGTATCCGTCATGACTTCTGGAATGAGAATCAAATACATAATAACCGTTGTCATGTCTAATGATTGCAAATGTACTCTCAGCAAAATTCATAAGACATGCATCATATCTGCACAGTTCTTGTTCTAATGCTTGGCTCAATGACAAAGCACCAAAATTGGACAAATTGTTTTGATTTCCATCCAACACCCCATATTTTGATTCAGCATAGGTTATTTGAAAGTTTTCATCCTGAATATGAAGTTCCTTGGGTAATTCATCTATCATTACAAGCTCTTCATTCAGTGGTGAATCCTTCTTTATGTAATAATACAACTCATTCCCAAGTGTCAGAATCTGATCAAGATCACGAGGTCTCATTTCGATTCCATTCTTTGTTTCGGTGTAGAGAACAGCCACAAGGGAATTACATGCACATTGTTTGCCAGCAGTGTAACCAAATCGTTGATCACCTTGATTAAAATTTCCTTGTGCAATTGTTTTGGTCATAGGATATGATTGCCTTCCACCAGATTCAGAACTTGAGAGTGAAACGGGCTTACACACACGTTCTTCAGTCTCTAAATCACTTGCAGCTGGTTCATCATCTAATAAATGCACTGTCGATTCCTGTACACCATATGAATTATGGTGGTTAGCACTTTTTGCAGAATCATCATTCATTACTATGCAGTCAGATGGATTAGTAGTTTTTTCACATTCAGACAAGAATATTGATTCATTACAAACTTGTGCACACTGTGTAGCTGAAACAGGTCTGTGACATGGAGAGTGAACACTTACATCTGTGCAAGAATTCACAGGGAACAATTCCTTCACTGATATTTGTCTGTCACTTTCAACATCTTTTCTTTCACTGTAACATGGGTTTAGTTCATGCACATTGTGCATTCTGTCACATTTCACTTTGGACATATCATTCAAGCTTGTGTTGTCTCTACTTGTGAAATCACTGTCCTCATGGTAAGATGTTTCATTCTTACACAACTTTTCATTCTTTGCCACATGTTCTCCTTTAGGAATGTCAGGTTTGACCTCTCCATTATTTTGCACCTGTGAGTCAGCAATTTTTACCAGGTTTGAAATGTCAGGTTTGACCTTTCCATTATTACGCACTTGTGAGTCGGCATTTTTTACCAGTGGCACACTTTGTCTCTTGATCTTCGTGAAACGACCTTTCTTTCTTGGTTGCCGTGCATTTCCACCTCCATAGAGCCTGTTCACATTCCAAACTTCTTTTTCAATGTCTGTGGAAGGGACAGAGGCACATGTAGTCTGATCACCATTCAGTACGCAACATTCATTACTCATATTCGGAGTGCTTTTAGCCACATCAGCCCAACTTCTCTGTGTTTTTGCATAGATTTGCTCAGTGTATTGCGCCATAACATGAGGTGACTGAACACACTTTGAATATACATTCAATACAGATTCAGTATATACCTGCAGACTATCATTTCGTTCTGTGTCCAAGTTTGCATTCACATTTCGCTTCACGAGTTCACAAGGTTCTTTTTGCTTTGTTTCTACTTTTGATTTCTTGCCCTTGCTGATCTTGGCTCTTTTCTCTTTTTCAAGAAAGTAGGTTTTCATTGCTTTGCCAATGTAAGTCACACCAGGTTGGAGAATCACACCATTTACTGATCTCACTGAGCTCTTGTTATTGGTCTTGGTCTTGGGATTGTCAGTCATTGTTTGGGATGGTGTCACTTTTGTCTTCTCAACCATTTTTGTCTTCCTTGATTTCACAGTTGTCCAACCATCATCAACTGCAGTTTCTAATGGCTGGAATTGCCTCTTGGTCAAATTTGTAATGAATGATTCATCTCTGTCACAATCTGCTCTTTTCTTCACACATGTATTTGTCATTTCTAGAATTCCAAGTTTGTCCTTTCTTTTCACATACCTCTTTTTCATTCTCTTGGTTGGCTTCTTTGTCTGGTTGCTCTTGCATGATGAATGTAAAACAGCATCAACACCAAGATCTTCATCACCAAGGTCTTCGAGAAGCTCATATCTGTTGAAATGACAGGGAATGCCATTTTTGTCAAAGATACGATGGGCAATATTATTGCTTCCACATGCTGAACATATCCAAATCAACCTTGCATCACACATTCTAGCCTCATGACAAATAGTTCCAGTACACATCACATGAAACTGCTTGCCACAATCCTCACACAGTACTCTGCTATCATTTTCATTGATCACATTGCAACATGCACCACATTCACTGACCTCTAGATTTCTCATCAAGTCACAACTATGGAGGATATCTAGGATATCACCAATAACATTCTTGAATTCACTTGCTTCCATTGTCAAACTACAGCTAGGCTTCAAATCTTTGAAAACATATGGTACTAGCTATATAATCAAATAAAAGTATATCAATCGACTGTTCAAACAATAGTTATATTCCTTAAATCACTATACTTATATGAATCGCATCTACTCCACTAGTACTGTGATTGATAACAAAACTGTCAAATTGAACTGCTTTGAAAGTTGTAATAATGTATGTGAACAGTACTGTATTTCACTGCACAATGTGTACTTCCAGAAGGCGGACACCGATTCTTATAATGTTTCTACCAATAGGTGGCGCTATTTGTGCGATGTATTTGTTGTTTAATTTGTTTCTACCAACAGGTGGCGCTCTTTCTGTTATGTGCTTCAATTCCTACTTATGGAAAAGCTATGCCAATTTCCTTTTATGATATCTGCCTACACGTATTTCAGCTATTATGACGTTATATTTCGAAAACTGCCTTTATCTTGAGATTATGCTCTTTCCAATAAAGGTTTAAATTTAACCAATTATGCTTTTGTCTTTACTGCACAATAATCAGTCTCCCTTATGCTTTTCTCTTAGGATACAGCTTTTTGCAACAAAAATTCAATTTCACCAATTATTCTGTCTTCACCAACAATTATTTTAAACCTGCAAATAAAAGAAACTGTAATGTTTCTCTCTTGAGATGACTTCTTTTGCAATAAAGGTATGTCTTTTACTAATTGTGCTTTTGTTTTCACAGCCCAATAATTATAAATAACCCTTGAAGGTGCAATATTCTCGTCTCTCCCTTCGTTTACTATGTAACTAGAATGCTTTCGTCTGGAGATAGCGCTCTCCAATTATTTTTTTACCCTATTAACGATTATCTAACATTCAAGATTCAAGATATCGGATAATATTTTTACTTAGAATTATGAGTATACTTCTCGCCTCAAAAAATTGCTTCTCACACTTTCAACAATTCCTTCAAAATTTCAACTCCTTGCTATTACTCTTGTCAACTGTAGTTGAATTATTTGCTGCAACTTTCAATGCAGAATATATCAAATATGAAACAATCCTTGAAGGTGCAATATTGTCTACCCCATTAACATTTACAACGTAACTATAATGCTTTTGTCTTAAGATGGCCTTTCACTGTGTATTCTGGACTCTAAAACACCTTTTCTCAAATTAACTGTTTCTATTTTCAAATTCTCAGCAAACTTCTCACCTACTCTACGACAATTATCTTTTCATAACTAACCTTTTTTAAGAATGCACTCTTTCATTCAACACTCCTTAAAACTCTGTTATTGTTTAATTTTTACTCTTTTTTTCATCAACACTCACTCTTCCCCTCTTTAATTTTACTTTTTTCTCTTTGACTCTTTCAAACTCTGTCTCTGATTCTGAAACTTTCTCTCCTTCTGATACTGTCTTATTCTCATGCACTCTGAAGTTTTCTGTTCTCAGCTTTATTCAAGTTCAAGATAAGGTATTTCACGTAAAGTTCAAGTTCAAGTGTTTCAGGTAAAGTTCAAGTTGAGGTATTTCAGGTAAAGTTCAGGTACTTCAGGTATATTTCAGATATTTCAGGGATGAGTCCGTGAATTCCAGGATGAATTTGCAGATGTAATCTCAGTGAATATTCAGTGAATACTCAAGGATGAAGGTGAAATGGTATGAGATGAAATGTAGGATGAAGATGATTCAACAAATGACAAACACAAACACAAACATACTTCAACAAACACCCAACAAAAATCTCCTTCCAGGGCAACCAGTACCTGCAGAAAGAAAAGAAAAAAAAAAACAAATATTACAACAATACCTGTACAGTGAACACTCGTTAAAATTAACACTGACATAATAAAGTTCACTATAACAAGGTAATTTTTTGTGGTCCTAGATTGTAATTTTCATTTGTATTGTATTATTTTTGTAACCATGGTATAACAAGGTTTCATTATAACAGGCACATTTTTCTGGTCCTGAGGACCTCATGTTAAGGAGAGACCACTAATAATGTAAAGCACACATATTCTGAAAATACATACCTGAGGGGAATATGAGGTACAACACCCAAATTTTTCATACAAAACTTTGTAAAATTATTAAACTGTTCCTGCAATCTAAAAAAATTCTTTTAAAAAAGGAAAACCAGCCTTTAAACTTATAATCTTGCTTTACAACACATTTTTCACTGCGCACACATATACAGGGAAACCCTGTTGTTATAACACCGTCAGTGGGACCATAATATTTTCCTCATTCTAACCAGCACCTCGTTATAAATGTATACATCTGCATTGCCAATACTTTAACACAATCATACAATGCTAGCGCAATTTCCCACCATGGTGATGACTGATAAAATAGAAGCACAACTAGTGCACGCTCAGCACACTAGAACACCACTTGAAAGAAGTCATTCTGTGCTTTATTCCACCTCTCATCAGTTCAAAACTGCCATATTACTCAGTTAAAAATACTGGTATCTGACAATAGACGACAAAATCACAACTCCTGCCAAAACACCTGTGCCTACTGGCAGCGCAAAATAACTTCCCCCACTAAAGAATATAATTGCCTCAGCACCATTAATTTTATTCAACACCAACAATTATTCACTTTAATTGCACAATGCCACTTACATAAGCCACCAATGTCTTTAGCAATATTTTGAATAAACCATGCGAAACCCAAGGCAGTCACTTATGGTGCTGATGACTGAAGAAATAGAGCACAACAGCGGCACATACATGACTGCACCACTCAAATAATGTCACTGTTTGTTTTATTCTGTCTTTCATCAGCCCACTGCTAAACTGCAATACTGTCCTTAGTGCATTACAAATATGGAAAAACCCCACTATATGGACCCAAACACAGCGACACACCCCTAAGGAGATTTTAATGGTCCCATTTTCATTTGCACATATTAAATGGCAAACAGATGCAAACAAATATAACGAGACACCAGTTTCAATATAACAAAGGGAAAATTGCAATCCCATCGACCTCATTATGACATTGTTTCCTCGTACTGGTATCCTTGCAACACACTACTCAATTCCACTCCTGTTGAAAAAAGAAAAAAGAAAAAAGAAAAAAAAAACACCATCTGTCTCTACAGCATTCAAAGCAAATGGCATTGTGCAATAAGCAATGAAGTCATCGTGCTACAGTGAAAAATTGGCCACAACACACTTTACCACTTTGCTCTGGCCAAGGTCCTCCACAGATCCCAATGACGCTTTGTGCACCAGGAATTCTGGAATTCTGGAAATGAAGCAAAAAAGGTATCATTTTATCAAGCAATAAAATATGCAAAAATTGTTGTTGTTTCTATAACATAAGAATAATCAATACATAACATTGCAACACCGTACGTTTAGAATTGACACAAACTGTTACATCACCATCGACATTTCATAACAGACTTATGGATTAGAAATTATGAGCCATCACACAAACGCAGAGTAGAAGCATAACATTGAGCCCTAAATTTGCTGACCCTTGTCTGTGACTTCTCCCTTGTACTGACCTTCAACTCTCCAAGGGTCATATACTATCTAAGTTTTGCCACAAATGGAACACCAATCAAAACTTAACAGCCGTAAGTGAAATGCGTCAAAAAAATCATTGGCCCCTAAAATTTCATTAACCCACACTGTCACTCACAATGCACATAAAACCTTACTGCATGACATGCGTCATGCCTAGAAGATATCTTCCATTCAAGCCTCTACAGCATCTTCACATTTGACCCTCTAAAAAGCACTTAAAGATCCAATGATTATGATTTTGTGAGTCTGACATCCTTTAAACTAAAGCAGGCCTACAACTTTTTTCATTCTTCATTTTGAGACCCTTAATATGAATTAATATTCTTCTGCCAAGTCTTTTATTTTCTTTCGAACAGTTTTGCACAATAGCCTGAAAAGGTTTGTGCTCAACCCAATCTGTTGTCTGACATGACAAGGAAAAAATTCTAAACTCACTACCTCAACTTACCATACTCCATACTTACCCACTTCCTTGCCCACTTCAGTCTTCAGACTGTCCCATAATCTATATTCCTCTTTTTATGTGCAAACAATTAATAGCACCAAAAATTCAAAACTAGAAATCCATAAGCATAAACTCTAGGCCTAGATTTCTGTAACAACATGAGTGATGAACTGAAGTACGCCAATTTGGCCTAACTTAGATTATATAACAGTAGAACTTTGAGTCAAACACAAAAATCCATCTGTCTAGAGAAGACTAGACACAGAGTTAAAAACTAATGTTAGTTTCCAGCATTACCAACAAGGTAAAGCGTGGGCACTCTTTGCTGTATAGACTTTATACTGTGGCGAAAGTGTTGGCGGCTAGCGCTGGTTCCAGTTACCACCACCAGTGATAGCAAAACTGAAAATAGAAGAGAGATAGACAACACAGTCAGAAACTTTCATGAATATTACACTAGACAGTCGTCAAAAGATGTGCAGAACTTAACAGAGACCATAAAAGCCAACACTATTCATTCATAAAAAGAGGGCATACTCTCACAATTTCACACACAAACAAAGGTAGCACACCATGGAGCCCCACATGGAGCCCACCAATGCAGTAAACTGTGATTTTCATTCTGATTCATTTTCTTCATTGATAGGAAGCACGCACACAGCACAGAAACCAAATTGTGCTTTAATTAGACCTCACAATATCAGCAAAACTGCCAAAAGCATATTGGTAATCACTTGTCAATTGATGCGTTAAGAAATTTTTTGAAGTAGAACCCTAACATGTTAAGCCTAACGCCACTTACTCTTCAATTTGTAAAATTAGTCCTTCAAAGTTTGTGTTTGAACTGACAAAACCATCCATCTCTTTCTCTCTAACTTGTAACAGTTTACAGTCTCAGTGAAGTTAGCTCAACACAAAAAGTCAAGCTTGTGACGTGCAATTGTGGGACTGCATATTGGAAACTAAATGACTTTTCTTCAATTACATTTCATGAATAAACAGGAATGATACTTCTGTATGACAAAACAAGGTCCAAGGGACCTAAGTACATTTCTTCCCCTGCATGCCCCCTAAAAAAACGTAAAATGAAAGGGAGACAGGAACCACCCTTGATTGGCCTTATATAGCAATGTAAAATACGCCCTCTATTGGTCATGGTGTTAGCTATTAAAGTAATGGCGTCCGCATTTCGCCCAGAAGCGAATCACGGGAGTAAGCCCTCTTATAGTCAACGTCAACTCTTATTACCTGTAGATTCAATCATGATATGGCTCACACCTTGCCCATTCAAATAACACGTTAGAACCTACGCAACTTCCTGATGCTCTGACATTTGTACTAGTTCTAGTAAACGCACGGATGTACGCACTTCAACAGCTTACAGTAGCCCCTATAGTATAGAATACTGAGTAGGGCCTGAATTAACTGTGGTGCATACGATGAACTGAGGCCAGTGATACTACATACGTTGTAGGGTTGGGGGTACCACGTATCGACACCCTAAGGATCTGTAGCTTGTTTATTCTAAAAATATAATACAAATCCGCCTAATTCTTACCTCAAATATGCCATAAATACTGCAGTTTTGAATGTCGTGACCGTCTCGTTGATTATGAATCTCCGTTTTAAAATAGCGCAATTTTAGTGCGTGCGTTCCGTTTTCTTCGCGCAGCTAAAAAGGGAACCTTGCGATCGGCACCCCCTCTCATCCATTGCATAGGTATACACGTGAATTTCACAGCACAGGTATTCGATACACGTGAATTTCACAGCCACAGGCCATAGGTAATACACGTGCATTTCACAGCCATGCGTCGTTACTGATCGGATGTGTAATTTTTAGCTTGGTTTGTTTGAGTTTGATTTTCGTTTCTTCGTTTTTATTGTTTTTATGAGCTAGCGCGTACTTATTCGTTCTATACGCAAACAGCCATGAGATACGCAGGGTGTCGATGGGAAGGTGCCCTGTCGATAGGTGGTGCCCCAACCATACTACATGTAGGCCCTACAGATAAGACTCTGACGCATAGTCACTGATAGTCACTAACAGCATAACGACCACACACATGGTATTTTGTTCTAAAAACCAAAACATCCGTATTTAGGCATTACTGCGTTTACAGACTAATACCTACCTGGTACTCGAACACAAACAAATCGAACTGTCACTCTCAAGCAAAGGTCGTGCCTTAAAAAGTAGTCGTATTTGTGAGCCTGTCGCTGTTTACTGTCACGCAATACCTGACGTAATGCAATATGTTGACATACAGTACACTACGTACAATACGTACATATGCAGACCCAGACGTACCGAAGAGCATGGAAGCGCACACGTGCGCTTCTATACTCCTTGGTATTAAGCACACTGTAGAGGGAGCACCGCCCGACGCTATGACGCGATACCACCATGGAAAGCCCGGCGGCGCGCCCAAGAGTTCATGGGGGTGTTTCATAAAGTTACCGTCGACTTACGAGCAACTGGTGATCAATCAGTTCTTGTGCTAAATTATTGAAATTCTGACAAGCATAGCAATCCAAAACTGATCACCAGTCGCTCGTAAATTGTTCGTAACTTTATGAACAGCTCTATGAAACAAGTTACGCACAACTTTTTCTTCACATATTCTCAAAGCTGCGGCGATGAATGGTACATTTTCTCCTTTCATATAGCCGTTGACCGAAAGATCAATCTGCATATTTCTTTCTTTCTGCAAATTTCTTTGCAGTAACGTTTGAAAAACAGCCCCTGTCACCCCAATACTTCGCACATGTTTAGTTCATGTCACGTACATTATTTCATAAAATAACAACTACTTGATCGGACACCATCTTGGGTATGTAAATTAGGGACAAAGGTCACAAATTTTTCATCCTGTATCTTGGTGAATACATGTCCTATCTCTCCCATATTTCGCACACGCAAAGACCATTTTACAAGAACCATTCCACAAAATAACTGCTTTTTGCTCAGATGCCATCTTGTCTGTGCAAAGTGGGGTCAAACGTACGCCATCGGGTACTTCTTTCTGAGTCTTCATGACGTGTTATCTCTATGGGAACGAATTTTTCCAGATGTGAAAAAACGCAGGATTGTTTTTATCGAGCACTAGCTCACTTACCCTTAGGTGAGAATCCAAACATCACAGCGCCAATGCCTCCTCTACAGATGAAACCTGTATGGTCATGCATATTGCAATCTGTGGCCCGTTGCATAAAACTTACCGTTGAATTTCAATGGTAACTACTGTCAAAATTAGGCGTCACAGCCAATCAGCATCAAGGATTATAAAATTTACCGCTAATTTGAAGACTTCCCGCTAGAAAGGAGTGGTAAGTTCAGCGGTAAGGGTTTTATGCAACAGGGCACAGGATTCAAATCATTGATAAAAAAAAAAATCGGATCACCTTAATTTGTCAGTGATGACAAATTACAATCTCTAGTTAAGTAATACAACGGTATAAAAATGCACAGATTTCGAAACAAACTATGTCTACTAGATTCTCTATTTACTTAGGTTATCACTGCATGTTCGTAAAATATGTTGTTCATCTTAGAAGACAAGTTTAGGTCAAAGGATTTGATAATTCACTTTTTTTTTTTTAAATCCTTGGTGTCCTACTTGCCAAAGTTAGAATACACTTCCTGGACAGACATTACTATTTAATATGACAAACATTTTACAGCCTACACTACGGCTAAATAAATGTTTCAAGATGCGTTAAATTCTTATATTGTTTTCACTTCTTCAATGTTCAGCACTGAATTGACCATAGGCCTATTCAGTATTCAATTTTGACCTGGAACTCTGAATTTGACTTTTGATAAAGTGATACTTCTAAATTTTAAACCATGGCTGGTGGCAAACCACTTTTGTAGATTATAATATTGATTAGGCGTTAGCGTGATGTTAAATACTTCGACCTAAAACAGTAGAAGTTTTGGTTGTAGACATCAGGCGACGTAGTCGTAACTTAAGTTTAGGCATGTACGGCCTAGAAACGCCTATAGATTTATATTCCGTCTGGTTTACTTAGTTAGGCTTGCCTGAAGTTATCGAAAACCGAAAATGATATAGGATGTAGGGTTCTAGAAGTCAATAGGTCTAGATCTAGTCTGGACTCTTGCCTAGATTTCTAGACAAGATCTATCGTTAGACAGATTCTACCCTGCTGGCCCGACACTCCCGAGTAAAGGCAAAAAAGCCTGCCCTAAAAAGGTTAATTAACTGATAGCTTGCAATTTATTGCGCCATATCTAGCTCAAGATTCTTATTAATTATTTGTATTTAATTATATTAGTTAACTTGTCAACAGCCTAGGCTTATTAGCAAGACGTCTGCCTGTGCCTAGTGCCCTAGCAATAATTCTCCCCAGCGGTTTTTATTCTCTTACACAAATGTAAATATACGGGGCTTACACGCGAGTACCCAAGTCATCGCCAAAGAAATAGAGTCCACAAACATTCACGGATCGTATCGATATTTACCTTGAAATTCAATTTTTGGCTACAGCCGTATGTCCTCTACCCATTCGCTCATAGTCGGTAAAAGTTGTTTAATTAGGTGATCCGAGTATCCTTCGGATCACCTTCTGTATCTGTACTGATTCTTTCTTCTTTATTTCTTTATTTCTCCGCAAAAGTTGTGCAGAGGTTAGCTCAGAAAGTCCGCTGCCTATCAATTTCAAAATTATACCATGTATGCATCATGTCCCAAAGACGACAAATCTAATGTCTCACTGTGATCAGTCGACCGTGACGTCACTATGACGTCATTATATGAAAACACATTCTCACTCATATCTCATTAATGGAATAGAATTTTTCAATGAAATTTACGTCACAAATATTTCAAGTTATGCGCATTCTAGTCATGTTCTCAAAATTCATATATTCTCTTAAAACGTGCGCGTACGCGCGCGTTGAAATATTTGTATGCTCAAATCGAGCTCAATTTTTTTTTTGCACACGTTTCAGACCATTTGGAGCATTTTTTGAAAAATTGAAAAAATCGGACGGACGCGTACGCGCGCGCGCATATACGCACGCACAGCTCATATGCAATGAAAATTTCCCGTTTTTTCACACTTACCGGCTGCCTGAAATGTCAAGGAATATTTCTACCAAGTTTCAAGTCAATCCGACTCAATATGACGTCATACGGGCCCATCAAAGTTGAAATTCCGCGCGCGCGTCAATGGCGATATATAGTACAACTATGCCAAAAAACTGCCAATTTTAAATCCGATTTTACTCGTCAGGATGGATGGTGACCCCCCATTTTCTGTACATATTTTGAAAGCTGATGAGTTGTACATGTCATTTCATGGGGTGGCAATGCTGACAAAATGATTAAAAGATATCAAATTTCTTAATAAAGTAAAAAAAGTAAATTTTCAAAATGACGTCATCAAATTTCAAGTTCATTCGAGCGTATCTCACCCTTCCTTTGTCAATTTTCACCCAGATTTCGGTATGATGTAGCTTATTTAATGTTCTTTCAAACATACAATTACAAAATTTTGATTGGATAACAGTATCACCTCGTAAAAATGGATTGAAAGTGATCTTGTCAAATTTGACCAGTTTACGTGTTATCTCTATGGGAATGCAGTTTTTCTGGAAATGAAAATTGACATGACTATCTTTATCGAGCACTAGCTCACTTAAGCTTCGGTAAATTTCTCCCAGATTTTAATATGTTGTAGCTGAGACTTTACGCTACCGTAATGTGCCCTTTGTTTTTTCATACGATGTCAGAATCACGTCAAAAAATTGGGTTGAAATTCAGGCTTATCTTCGATGTATTGAGATATTTCTTTCTTTCTGCAACTTTCTTTGCAATAACTCAAGAAAAACGGCCTCTATCACTTCCATATTTTGCACATGTTTAGTTCATGTCACGTGAATTATTTCATAAGATAACAACTACTTGATCAGACGCCATCTTGGGTATTTGAATTAGGGTCAAAGGTCATAAGTGTTTCACCCTGTATCTTAGTGAATACATGTTTTATCTTTCCCATATTTTGCACACGCAAAGACCATGTCACAAGGATCATTTCACAAAATAACTACTTTTTACTCAGATGCCATCTTGTCTGTGCAAATTGAGGTCAAAGGTCATATGTACTTCCTTTTGTATCTTCGTTATGACGTGTTATCTCTATGGGAGGGAATTTTTTTAAATGTGAAAATTGACATGATTGTCTTTATCGAGCACTAGCTCACTTACCCTTCGGTGAATTTCTCCCAGATTTTAATATGTTGTAGCTGAAACTTTGCGCTATCGTTATGTGCCCTTCGTTTTTTTCATACGATGTCGGAATTATGATAAAAAAAACTTGGTTGAAATTAAAGCTTATCTTCTATGTATTGAGATATTTCTTTCTTTCTGAAACTTTCTTTGCAATAACTCAAGAAAAACACGCCCTATCACCCCCATATTTTGCACATGTTTAGTTCATGGCTCCTACATTATTTCTTAAAATAACAACTACTAGATCGGACAACATCTTGGGTATGTAAATTAGGGTCAAAGGTCATAAATTTTTCATCTTGTATCTTAGTGAATGCCTGTCCTATCTTTCCCATATTTTGCACACGTATAGACGATGTCGCGAGAATCATTTCACAAAATAACCACTATTTCATCAGATGCAATCTTGGGAGTGCAAAGGTGGGTCAAAGGTCATATGTACTTGTTGCTGTTTCTTCGTTATAGTGTGTACAGAATTTGGTACCTAACATGGCAGATATGACTCCCTTATGAGATTGCAAACATCACACGGCCAATGTCTCTAAACACAGATGAAACTTGTATGGTCATGCCTATTGCGATCAGGACTCGAATCATTGATAAAAAAAAAATCGGATCACCTTCATTTGTCAGTGATGACAAATTACAATCTCTAGTTTTATTTATTTTTAATGAGCTAGCGAAAAAAAAAAATGTAGACTCTAGTTGTCACAAAGCCAGTTGCGTCGATCGCTGCCAGCGCCAGAGATAGCTAGCTGGCCGGCTGGCGCCGGGTGGTAAAAGAATTGGCTGCCGCTGGCACCCTTGCCACGCACGCAGGGCGCTTGCCGACCCGGCCTGTTTGGCCCCCAGTTATGGCGTCGCCTTAAGAGGGCGCACTTCCATGAACAGTCGCTTGAATCGGTCTATACATGCCCTTATACACGTGCGGCGATCACAGTTTGTGTATCGAGTCAGGCGAGTAGCACTGTCACAAAGCCGAAGCGTCCTCTCCGGCTCTACCGGATCGGTGAGTACGGAATACTAAATACTTTTTAAAGTTATCTGGGCCTAGTAACGTTAGGGTGTAAACATAAGTACTCGCTTTGATTTTGATTCCCGTGATTTCATGATGTTCACTCGGTGTCGTACTTGAAATGTGGTGTGATGTGATTGCGGTGTGAGTCTCACTAAAAAGGCCGTAACTTTGACCGAAAAGATCCAAAACAACACGTAACTGTTAGGTCTAGGTTGCCTACTACTGAATAAGTAGGCCGTTTACTCATGTTGCACAGAGACACTGTGAGACCTAGAGTAATATGAAGACGTTGCTCCTATTAAGAAAAAAAAGAAAAAAGCCATGGGTGGCTACGGTAGTTGCGATTGTTGCTTAAACACGTAAAATACATAGACTTTCACCGCGGGGCAGCTGTTCGCGAACAGTGATGACATGAATATCTTGCTTATGACGTCATCAGAATTTAAGATTTTTGCTTAGCCAAATCGCCCGACTTAAGAAAAATGCCTTACATTTTATGGAATACCGTTAGGGCAATTTTCTTAGCTAAGCAAAAATCTAAGACAAATTGCCAAAAGTTAAGCAATTTGTTTTAGAAGTTTATGGAATACCGGCCCAGTAGCGATGATGCAGTTAGGACTCAGTTCGCGGAGATGATAAAGTTCTGGTAGCGATGAAACAGTTAAAGGGAGTTCGCGGAGATGATGAAATTCTGGTAGCGATGAAACAGTCCAGAGAGTTCACAGAGATGAAAAACCAGGAGAGTTGGGGTAACGATGAAACAGTCAAGAGAGTTCAGGTAGCGATTTGAAAGTCAAGAGAGCTCGGGTAGCGATGAGACAGTCAGGAGAGCTCGGGTAACGATGAGACAGTCAGGTGAGTTCGCGGAGATGAAACAGTCGGGAAAGTTCGGGTAACAATGAAACAGTCAAGGGAGATCGGGTAGCGATTAAACTGAGAAAGTGTAACAACTGTTCCTGAAGAAAAAGTGCGTCACAGTTCTCTCGTCTCCGTGTAAGTTTATCGGACAATTAAATGGTTATCTCCTGTCTTGTGAATTTGTCTAGTAAGTAAGTATCTATAGATCTCTTAAAAATGTCTGCAAACCAATAGCCGGGTTCACACGTACACCAATTAGCGGGATACAAATCTCGAGATTTGCATCGCGATCGTCATCCCGAGTTTTTTGCACGTGTGGACAGAAAAAACCCGAAAATTAGCGGGATAAGCATCGCGATGCTAATCCCAAGAAATCTTACGCTGGTTCGTCAATTAGCGGGATAATTGGCCCCGCGCTGGTACGTGTGAACGGTCGGGATTAGAATCTCGAGTTTTTACATCCCATCATGCAATGCGCACATCACAACAGCGAGGCCTCTGCGAAGAGGTCCTTCACCTCTTTGGAGCACAACAACAACAGCGCGCGAACCACACCACTGACGCGTAAAATACAATGGGCAAAGGTAAGTGCGCGTAGGCAGTGATAGAGCAGGGCGCTGCGTGACCCAGTTTGCAGGCTTTGCTGTTATCTCTATCGGCAATTAGCGGGATAATTCGGTACGTGTGGACGCTCGCCAAATTAGCGGGATACCGATCGCGATCGCTATCCCGCTAATTTGGTACGTGTGGACGCTCGCAAAAAACTCGGGATGAGCATCGCGATCGTCATCCCGCTAATTTGTACGTGTGAACCCGGCTAATGCGTTGGTAGATAGAATCCCACGTCTTAGCAACGAGACAACAATGCTAAAAAATGAGCGCGACGCGCTCAGAAAACGCACAAAGAGGCGCGCCTCAAATAGCGCAGCGCTCATTATTACTCAATAATAGAATACGCATATAACTTATTTACAGGCAAATACGTCATAATCAATACATTAAATGTACACAGACTGTGGCTAAGACATAGGCCACAATAAGAACATGCTACATTAGCAGCCTCCTTGTCATGACTTGCTGAAAAGCCAGGAATGACGAATTAAAAGAAGTAGGAGCATGTGCTCAAATCTAAAATAATAAATTATCTTGCAAAAGAAACAAAGCGCTTTGGGAAATGCACATGTCGGCCAGATCGAGTGACCCGAGATAGAGATTTGGGAGGAGGTGGAGTGGGAGTTTTCATTTTCGACGTATAGGTTGACGCAGGAGAAGTAGAGACCTTAGTAGCCTCCCTAAGCTCCTGCTGGGACTTTTCCTGTGATCCCGAAGGATCCTCTATGAATGCCGGTTTGAGGCGGTCCACACTCACAGTAGCTCTTTTACCGAGCTGATCAATGACGAAGTATTTGGAAGTGCGGTGATTGACCTGGAAGGGACCGGCATAGGGTGGTTGGAGGGGTTTTTGTACACGATCTTGACGAACAAATACATAATTTATGTACATTCTTCCAAGGCTTTCGGGACAAAAAAGTCTTGGTAGTTTGACGGCGTGTGTCAGACGGCGACAGTGTGGTCATGTGGTGCCTGAGCCTGCGTACATAGTATGTGGGGTCCAGAGGTTCTTTTGTTGAACTTGGATCGACCATTTGTCCAGGTAGTCTGAGCGTGGTTCCGTAGAGCAGCTCAGCTGGTGTTGAATCGACATCCTCCTTAACTGTGGCACGTATGCCTATAGGAGAATGAGGGGAAGATACTCATTCCAGCGGTGAGATTCAGGCTGAGCCTTGAGAGAGGCTTTAATCTGCCTGTGCAGTCGTTCAACAAGTCCATTGGACTGCGGATGATACGCAGTAGTACGTACTGAGATACAGCCTATCAGGTCGGACAATGTCTTGAACAACACAGATTCGAATTGTCGTCCGCGGTCGTGGGTAATGGATGAAGGCGTTCCGAAACGGGAGATCCATTGTCCAACGAGGACCTTGGCGACTGTTTCTGCCGAGATGTCCTTGAGGGGAAATGCTTCTGGCCAACGGGTGAATCGATCTACTACCGTCAGTAGGTAAGTGAAGCCTTGTGAAGGAGGCAGGGGTCCAACTAGATCGATATGGATGTGGGCAAAGCGTGCATCAGGGGTAGCAAAAGTGCCAAGAGGTGCTCTGGTATGCCTGTGAACCTTTGCTCGTTGGCACTGAACGCATGTGCACGCCCATGTGCGGACGTCTTTGTTGATCAAAGGCCAGACATATCGCGTAGTTATGAGCTTCTGTGTAGCGTTGATGCCTGGATGGGATAGTCTATGGATTGATTCAAAGACTGCCCGTCTATGTTGTTGAGGGATGTACGGACGTGGTTGTCCAGTAGTGACATCACACCAGATGTAACCTGCTCCAGAGGAGAGGGGAACTTTTTCCAATTGCAAGGATGAAGTGTCGTTCAGAAGCGACTGCAGTTCTGCGTCATCTTGTTGATCCTTTGCAATTTTGTCGAGATCGATGTCCTGGGAGGTATGCAGGGCCATGAGATAAAGTCCAAGTGACGAATCTCTCTGGGTGAGTGTCGATCAGGCTTGGAACGAAGGGCGTAAACCAGAGGTTTGTGATCCGTGTAGACCGTAAACTCACGTCCTTCCAAAAAATGACGAAAGTGTTTGATCGACAAGTAGACAGCAAGTAGTTCACGACCGAATGTGCTGTACCTAACCTCAGTAGGTTGGAGCCTCTTGGAGAAAAAGGCTAGTGGTCTCTACTGCCCATCGAAGTTCTGCTGGAGTACTGCCCCAACAGCGGCGTCAGATGCATCGACCATGATAGAGCTTGGTCGATTTGATGAAGTATGCACTAACATCATTGCATTAGCGAGTGTCTCTTTGACCTTGCTGAATGCAGAAGTACACTCCTGAGTCCAAGGCATTTGCTTAGAAGAGCGTCGAGGATGCTTGCGTAGTAAGTCAGTCAGAGGTGCAAGGATGTCAGCACAATGCGGGAAAAAACGTCGGTAGAAGTTGAACATACCAAGGAAGGTACGCAACTGCTTCAGCGATGTAGGCTGAGGGAAGTCTCTGATTCCATTCACCTTCTCTGGCAGAGGGCGACAACCATGGTAGTCAAGATGATGGCCCAGGAAGTGAAGTTCAGGCTTGCCAAACTCGCATTTCTTCGGATTTATGACCACACCATACTCTTGTAAGCGTGCAAAGAGTTGCCGTATGTGTTCACGGTGCTGGTCAGGTGTCTCGCTGGCGATCAAGAGGTCATCAATATATGCATAGACGAAAGGTAGATCCCTTGTGACATGGTCGATAAACCTTTGAAAGGTTTGTGCTGCATTGCGTAGGCCGAATGGCATCCGCTTGAATCTGGTGGTAAGCTCTGACCAGGTCGATCTTTGAAAAGGTCCTTTTTCCGACCAAGTTAATTGCAAAGTCTTGCAAATGAGGTATTGGATACCTGTCAGGCACTGTAACGCGATTCAAGGCACGGTAGTCTCCACAAGGGCGCCAGTCTCCTGACTTCTTTGGTAGCATGTGGAGAGGGGAAGACCATGAGCTATCTGATGGCTCAATAATGTCGAGATCCAGCATCCTTGGCTATTTTGAGTCGATCATCAGCTAGTCGACGAGGGCGAGCAACGCATGGTGGGCCCTTGGTGACGATAATATGATGTGTCACGTCATGTTTAATGGGTACGTCCTTGTATAGGGGACGAGTGATGTCAGGGAATTCAGTCAAGATCTCCTCGTATGGATTCGTCGGTTCAACCGGGCTCAACATAAGATGAGTGCCAGGTGAGGTAACTGAACCTATAGCAGCAACAGTCAATTGTGTCGTTGAGTTCCTGAGTTGCCGTGCACGAACATCCACTGTCAGTCCAAAATGATGCAAGAAGTCAGCTCCTAGAGGTGGAGTGGTTACGTCTGCTACCACAAAGATCCACCGAAAAGTTCGCCGAAGGCCTAGGTTGAGGGTGACAGATCTTTGTCCATAAGTTCTGATAGTAGATTTATTCGCCGCCTGTAGAATGTAATGAGAAATGGATTTGCGATCCTTTTCAGAAGCAGGAAGTACACTCACAGTTGCTCCAGTATCCACTAGGAATCTCGTCTGTGATGAATAGTCCTTGATATAGAATAGGCGGCAGGCGGTGTTCCCAGCTGGTATTGCCGCGTCTACTGGCTGGGATTCGCGTTTCCCGCCGGGGAAGATTTGTCGATCACTGGGAATTTACAAGATTGATTGCATCGCTTTGCTTGAGCGCCGAAGTGATAATGATAACAGCACAAGTCTCCGACTGACTTGCGGTCCTGGTTCTGACTGCGCTCTCGACTTTGGCTACGATTACGCCCTGACTTTGCACCTCGTGATGTTGAGCGTGAGCGTCCTTCTAGCTGAACCTGAAGTCTGTCAGGAGACTAGATATTATACAGTAGAAACTAGTTTACAGTTTGGTATGTGTGTCTTTCAACCGATCACGTCGGGGTCACCAATGTGGAGGATTTGAAACTACGTACATATTAATATAACATATTCTTTCCTTTATAACCTCCAAAAACTATAAGAAATCGGTTGAGACAACACAAAGGTCAACAAATGTAAACAACGGAATTAATTAAATAATAGATTATATTCTTTTATTATTTTGAAATAAAATATTAAATTCTTCAGTGAATTTCTTAACTGGATCTTGAAAATATATCTGTTTGTAACCAATGACAATTAAATGCGGCCTTGACAATTGTATTGGGATCCGAAATAAATCCAATAAAAGTAATAGACCACGTTCTACACTCTCTTGGATTATAAACAACTATATATACAATATACAAACAATATACACTCATCAAGTTAACTGTACGAATTATAACCAAAATAAAACAATTGAATTAGAGTGACATGTTACCGTGACAATTGAGAATATTATTAAATAGGTCTATATACGAACAGTCAGGAGAGATCAGGCAGATGTTGCGGAAATCTGTGAAGTCTCTGATGAGGAATAAAAATGAATGTCCTGGTAGCAGGAAACTGAAAGTTCTGGTAGCGATGAAACAGTTAAAGGAAGTTCGCGGAGATGATGAAATTCTGGTAGCGATGAAATAGTCCAGAGAGTTCACAGAGATGAAAAACCAGGAGAGTTCGGGTAACGATGAAACAGTCGAGAAAGTTCGGGTAGCGATGAGAAAGTCAAGAGAGCTCGGGTAGCGATGAGACAGTCAGGAGAGTTCGCGGAGATGAAACAGTCAGGAAAGTTCGGGTAGCGATTAAAGCCCAAACAAAGTTCTGGTACGCCTGCAAAAGTTGTCAAATTTCGCTCCCAAATGTGAACGTATGCCTAGGAAATGTGCGGAATAACGCTGTAATATCAAGATATTCGATGGGTAACGACGAAAATGCGAAATATTAACCAAAAACGTTCAGTCTCAGAACTTACCCGAACGGGGTCAGGCTAAACTCGGACTCGGGGATAACTCGGCCTCGCTTTGACGGCGGGCTGAGTTGTCTTGGTTGTCCCTCTGGATTGTACAGTGTTGTACTATGGGAGCGGCCTGTATAGCGCTTCGCGTTCTAGCTGGCTACTCGCAGTAATGGTCCAAGTTGTTACAACGCGCGCATCAAAAAACCTCTTTGGCGTGCATGCAAAATTAGTATGCGCCAAACCTATTTGGTGTGCGCCTATGAAGCACCTCTAAAAACAATCAAAGAGCGTGTTTATACAGAAGTGAGGTTCACACCTAGGTCCCTTTACCTTAAGGTTTTCTAAACCTCGAGGTTTTGTAAACTACGAGGCACTAAACTCCAAGTTAGCGTAGATGTAGACGCATGTAGTTTAGAAAACCACGACAAAACCTTAAGGCGAAGACACCACGACAACACCACAAGATTTCTTAGGGTGTTGTCGTGGTTTAAGCGCGTAGTTTAAGCGCGCTGTGGCAGCGCGCTTGAACTCTGACAGATGTGAACGGAGTTTTGTTAACCACGACGCTCAGTTTTTTCCACAATAGTGCGCAACCCCCATGTGCAAACTAGGCGCCCTTTATTTTCTATCGTAGTTATCTTTACCTCGAGGTTTTGCTAACTGCGTGTAGGTGTGAACGGCATCGAAGTTTTGTCGTGGTTAGGGGAACGCATTTTTGCGCTCGTAGTTAGTATAACTACAAGTTTTTGGATAGGTGTAGACATGGCTATAGTTGAATATGGTGTGATCTTGAACGGCAAGTAACAACGGTAGCCTGTGGTGAATTAATACGTTGACCTATGCGTTTCGTTCAATATGCTCTGATATTGAACGGTAAAAAATGAGCGGACTACAATACGCGTTTTTAATGCGCCGATAAAACGTCCTATATAGATGATAATGGGTATTATGATCTATATAGGACGTTTTACGACGAAAAATATATTATGATCTATATAGGACGTTATACGACGAAACCACGACAACACCCTAAGAAATCTTATGGTGTGTCGTGGTGTCTTCACCTTAAGGTTTTGTCGTGGTTTTCAAAACTACATGCGTCTACATCTACGCTAACTTGGAGTTTAGTGCCTCGTAGTTTACAAAACCTCGAGGTTTTGAAAACCTTAAAAGAAAACTGTACTGACATTTTCTAATTGTCTGATAATTCTAATCTACATTTTTCGATGCCTACTACTGAAAAGAGAGGATTTTAAAACCCAGGATAAGCCTGTAATGATTTTTTGAAAAAAAAAATGAAAACGAGCAAGCCATGGAACGATCCACACAATTTGGCCTACGTCACAGGTGCTCTTGGTGCACAACTCCGACATTAGCAAGACGAACTACATAATGCCAATTTACTGATGAAATCTCACACGAAGTACTGCAAAAGCTGTTATTTAGTATAATTGCAATATGGAGCTATAATAAACATGTTAAACAATATCTATTAATCTTTAAAAGCAATCTCTTCAACAGCTTTTTATTTAGATAAAACTTGTGGGGAAATTCCAGCTATGCAAAATGAAATTGGCATCGTTATCCGAACGTGCTGCCCATAGAAGACTGTGTGTAAGTAACGTTACGCATTCGAACATGATCGAGCGATGGTTCGCCAGTTCAAACTACTTAGTATCTAACGTAGATGAGGGCTGAGTGAATCTAAATCCAAATGTAGTGTAGCTGCCCATGTAATAAATTACCAGTTGACAAACGGGACGTAGTTGGAATCAGTCAGATATTTATTCTCAACGGTCGTACCCGTGAAACTCTTTGGTGAACATTGTATCACATATAAGCAGCTTGTTTATGGTTCGTTGACTTTGATTCCTTTTCCTTTAAAGATTTCGTTGCTGAATGTACCTTCGATGTTTTCTGTAGTAGCTATAGATGTGAAACTGATCTGAGCGTATAAAATCATTCTACTATTTGGTTACCATTACAAGATCAAAGGGAAGCGCCTGCGCGCATACAATATTCAAAACATACCGCCTAGCGTATACGCATACGCCCATCTAACAATACCGCCAGGGAGAGTAACTGTTACCATGGCAGCAGCCTGGGGACTGCTGCCACACTCCCACCCAAAATCATCTATGATTTTATTTCAACATTAATCAGTATATTATACATTTAATTCTTTGTAAACAAAGGTTTGATACGAAACCAATAGCGAAGTATATTACAATAATAGTCAATATATCACAACAAATTACTGTGAAAACCATCAAAAAACTGTGAGAGACATAGTCAGTATAACTATTCTGAGCTTTTGATCGGAATGATCAATTTATCTAGTTCTTTGGTGGAGAGGTTTGCATCGAACACACTTGCTGAAAAAGATTAAAGACGATGCGTCTTTCAACCAGTCATCCGATACCCACTAGTGTAAAGCGGATGACATTGATGGTCAGATTCCTTCTTTGATGTGCCGTTCTTCGATGGTTGTGTAAGGCGAGAAGTTTAGAGAGGTGGCTATCCTTTGGTAGGATGACAGGATGTTTTTCACCATACATCATTTCTGCCTTCTTCAACCGACCTCCCACCCGTAGCAGATCGTGGTCATCTAGGCACGGGTCAAGCTGTCTCAGTGAGTTGGACTTCGAAGTGGCTAGGGAATCTGATTTGTCGAGTTGCTTTCTTTCTTCACGAAAGGCTTCCTTCTGGATTGCGCAGATGAGATTCTTCTCTGCTACTTGTTTAGCTTCTACTTCGTCAATGCTCAGACCCCTTTTCCCGTAAGAGCACTTTACTATTACTGCCACTGCTTTCAGTGCATTTTCAAGGCTGGAGAACCGAGTCAGCCTTTCTTCGAAGGACGTGAAAGCCTTTGCTTGTGTTGCGTGAACAGTGGCAGATTTCACTTCAACATCATCTGGAGAGACTTCTGCAGTAACATCTTGAGGAGGAATCTCATTCTCCCAAAGAAACTTGGGTCCTGTGAGCCAGTTTGATGCCAGCATTTCTTCTGTCGTCAATCCTCTAGATGCATGATCTGCAGGATTTTCTGCACTGGCTACATAGTTCCATTGTTCTTGACGCGAGGTCTGACGGATGCGTTCGACGCGATTGGCAACGTACATGTGGAAGCGCTTTGTCTCATTGTGTATGTAGCCAAGAACATCTTGTGAGTCGGTCCAGAAGTGGTGTGTGGCAGAACTATAATCGAGTTCATTGTCCAGGATATTGGCAATTTTCACTGAACAAGTAGCTGCTTGGAGTTCTAGTCTTGGTATCGTTGTTGGCTTTTAGAGGACATACTCGTGCCTTTGCCATAACCAAGGAGCAATGGACGCGACCGCTTTCATTCTTTAGACGCACGTAGGAACACTGACCATATCCTGTCAATGATGCATCTGAGAAGTGGTGCAGCTCAACTTCCTTGGGAGTTCCAAAGTCTTGTGGTTGGAAGCAACGGGGAATTTTCACTTTGTCGAGTTTCAACATCTCCTGTCTCCACTTTTCCCATCGTGGACGGAGCTCGTCAGGAACAGGATGATCCCAGTCCATCTTACTTCTACACATCTCCTGGAGAATCTGTCTTCCGACTAGAACCAGGGGTGCAATCAGACCGAGTGGATCGTAGACGGAGGCAACTGTTGCAAGAATCCCACGTCTTGTCAAGGGACGGTCTTTGAGGGTAAGTCTGAAACAGAACTCATCAGAGTCGATGCACCAGTGTAGGCCGAGTGCTCGTTCAATGGGCGTAGCGTCTTGCTGGCCGAGTTCAAGACTAGTCTTGGCAACAGCAGCACGTTCAGACTCAGGGATACTGCTTGTGACTTCTGGACTGTTGCTAACGAACTTGTGCAAACGCAAGTTGCCTTTGGCACACATGCTCACTGTCTTCTGAATGAGGTCAATGGCTTCTGCTTCAGAAGATTCACACTTTAGACCGTCATCGACGTAGAAGTTTCTTGTAAGAAAGTCAGCAGCTTCCATGCTGAGCTCCTTATGGTCCTTCGCGATTTGCTTTAGTCCAAAGGTGGCACATCCTGGGGAGGAAGTGGCGCCGAAGAGATGGACCTTCATTCGGTAGTCCACTGGAGTCTTGGAAAGATCTCCATCTTCCCACCACAAGAAACGAAGGTAGTTCTGATGCTGTCTCATGACGCGGAACTGATGGTACATCTTTTCCACATCGCACGTGAAGGCAATGGGTCCTTGGCGAAATCTACACAGGACTCCAATGAGAGGGTTGATGAGGTCGGGGCCCTGTAGGAGATGATCGTTTAGACTGGTTCCTTGGTAACGAGCACTGGAGTCAAAAACGAATCTCACTTTGTTTGGCTTCTTTGGGTGATATACTCCATGATGTGGTATGTACCACTTGTTCTCAACTGACAATTCTTCCGCAGGAACCTTTTCTGCATCACCTCGCTGAAGAATTTCGTTCATGAATGTCATGTAGTGTTCTTTGTACTGAGGTCGTTTCTGGAACTGACTCTTCAATCCTTTGAGTCGACTTATGGCAGCTTGTCGATTGTTCGGTAGAGTGGGTTCACCATTCTTGAAGGGGAGGGGCATTTCATAGTATCCATCATCCCTTTGGTTGATTCCATCTCTGACGATCTGCAGAAATTTCTTGTCATCCTGAGACATTACATCTGTTCCTTCGATTTCATGAAAGTCCTTTTCCATCATCTGAAGGAAGTCTGCAGTCGTGACATCTTTTAGCTGTGTCTTGTAGACATACTTCACGTCTGATTGACTGTCAGTCAAAATAGGAGCTTCTACCTTCATGCTGACAGTACGATATGATTGCCCGAATGCATCAAAGTTGCCTGTAGAGTACGTCTGAGAGCCACCAACAATGCTCCATCCTAATTCTGTTTCTACTGCGAAGGGCTCATCATTGTTTCCAGAGATACAGTTCTTTGGGGCGAAAGCTCGAGCACAATTGTATCCAATGAGCAGACCTACAGGGCAGTCTTGCTTTGATGCGAGTTGGTCTGCGAGACAGTTTAGGTGAGGCCACTGGATTGCTGTCTCTGGTGTAGGGATGTGAGCGTCATCAAGTGGAATTAAGTTCCTGGAGTATGCAGCAGGAAGTGGTATCTTTTCGGCCGACTTGAAACCACGAACTACAAGGTTCTCATATCTCCTACATGGAATATTCGTACAGTTGTCTGTCATAGTTGTCAACCTCAATGTAGCAGCATGTGATGGTACCTGCAGTTCTTCTCCAACACTATCTGCAATGAAGGTTGTGTCTGACATTGTGTCTAACAGAGCGTAGACCAGTATCTCTTTCTCGGGACTGTCCAGGCTTGACAGGTATACCGGCAGAACCATTGATGTGAGAGAAGCGTCTGTACCTGATATGGCTTTGTGGCAATTTGCTTCTTTTTCTTTGGGAGTCTCCTTGGCCTTGGTAGACTGCATTTCTTGTTTGTCCTTGTTTTCTTGTTTTCCTTCTGCAGTTGACTGTTTGAATGTGTCGTAGTGCATACAGGTTGGATGACGCTTACTGCATATTTTGCATTCACTCCTCTTTGGACATTGCTTGGACACATGACCTTTGCTAAGACACCCATAGCACAGTCCTTCCTTCTTCACAAACTCTCTTTTCTGCTCCACTGGTTTCTTACTGAATTCCCGGCATTCTTCTAAGCCATGGTTCTGTCGTTCGCAGAAGATGCAGCTTTTCTTGGCCACATTTGGTTTGCTAGCTGTCGAATAAGTCATCCTTTGTTGCCGAATTGCAGGCTTCTTGTTTACTTCCTGTGTCTGACTGACGTGTTGGTTCCGATCTTTTCCAGTCTTTGCAGTCTCATACGTCACGTAAGGATCGTTTGCGATATCAGCTTCCTCTGTCAGAAACAAGACAAATTCTTCAAAGGATGGATATCGTCCACTGCTCTTCTTGAGCGTCGCTACTGTGCGATTCCACCTGTGTACGATGTAGTCAGGAAGTTTCGTGCAAATCTTGCCAATCTCTCGCATGTCGTTCAAGATCTGCAAGTCTTTGATTTCTGAAGAGGCCACCAGACATTGTCGCAGGAAGTCTGAGAGATTTTGGAGACCGTTGTGGTCCTTATTGGCGATTCTTGGCCATGCATCAAGTTTAGATCGAAAGGCTTCTGAAATCGTGAAGGGGTTACCAAAGCGTTTCTCAAGCACCGCCTTGGCCTGATCGAAGGCATTTTCTGATCTCAGCAAGAGGAAGCCACTGACAGCATCTCTAGCAGATCCTCCAAGGTATCTTCTGAGGTAGTGAATTCTTTCACCAGCTGGGATTCTTCGACACTCGATTAAAGTTGTGAAGGCTGACAGCCAGTCAGGGTACTGTAGAGGATCACCCATGAATACAGGAGGCTCAGGAATAGGCAGTCTGGTAAGCGTCATTGCTCGAGCAAGCGCCTCGGTAAGAGCATCACTTTCCTTGGCATTTGAGCGATAGGAAGCTGGATAGAAGACTGGTGACTCAGGATTTAGGGCGTCTGTCCTCGACGACTTCTGGTTTGAAGGGAGTGGATGATCATCAGCTCTAGGAATGCTTTTCTCCCGTGACATTTCTTTCCCGATTGTTGCACTTTTTTCCTTCTGAGATGATCCAGCCAGCTGCTTAGATGATCTCACTGTGATGGAGGATGCAGTATCGTCCTCTTCATACACTCTCATCATTGCCTCTTGTGCCTTCAGTTGACCTTCTAGACGTTCTTCCTCGAGTTCTCTGCGTAATTGCGCCATCTTAAAAGAAGCTTCCTTCCTACGAGCATCTTCTTCCAACTCAAGACGCTCTAACTCCTTCCGACGTTCGTTCTGACGCTTTTGTGCAGCAAGTTTCTCTTGCAGAGCTGCAGTCTCAGCTGCAACAACCAACCTCTTCGACGAGATTGTAGATGTTTTCGAGATCTTGGAACCAGTCGACTTCCTTGTGATAGATGGTTCCTTAGTATCGAGTTGCTTCTTAGAAACAGTGGTTACGATTTTCGAAATCATATCAACAACAATTGGGGAGAGCTTGTCTAAATTCTTAGCTATCTCTTCATCCCTTTCCCCTAGAACTTCTTCTAGCTCATCTGCTACTTGTTGCAGTGAACCGAATCTAGCAGAGATGTCAGATTTTCTTTCTGACAGGTCATCGCAGTTTACGGAAACTGAGGACAGCATTTTCTCAGAGTCCTTCAAGACTGTTAACATGTCAAAATGTTCTGAATAGAACTGTTCTTCTAACTCTTCTACTTTGTTCTGTCTAGCCTTTTCTGTAAGTTTCTTTGTACGGGTAGAACGCCGCACATTTTTGGCAGACATGCTATCGATTGTTTCTTTCTTAGTGCTTGTATTTACGCTATCTTCAAGACCATCGGTAGTATTACTTTGATACTCTTCCATATTGACAGATACTCTTTGCATTAGCGTCAACAGTTCTATGAGATCGTTATTATACATCAACCATGTCAACAGTGTCTAATTTTCACTTACTTCGCTTCATTTCTAGGCAAAGAGAAAGAAAATGTTTTCTTTCGTAACACAGATTTGAAATATTGTACTATAGCGAATACAATTTTTCTTTACGAAGAGTAAATACACATCACATTCTGTCCAGATAGTATATCACGTGTATAACACTAAGGATATAGTTAATACGCGATATTCACTTCTGAATTCGAGTAAGTCTATATATATAGCTCTATATCTAGTTCAAATTATATAGCTCAATCACATTCACTGTTCTTACAAAGCTATATAGTCTAGTTACATATGATTTATGTCACGCACTCCTTTCTTGCTCTAGTTCTCTTCCTACAGAGCGAAATAAACTGTACTTTAATATCTAATACAGCTTGTACGAGATTACAATATCAATACCACACGATCACGATGTATCCACAACCAGGAGACTGTTACAGAAGTCACGGATGAGGAATCGATGATGGGCTGAGCTGTCTTAGAGTCTATATCAGCACTAGAAGTATCAGCATTCATGTATCGAAGTTCAAAGTTCAAGTTCAGTTCCGATGACACTTGTTCGAAGACCTCTACCACGAATTCAAGCCGTCAATCAGTTGCCTAATTCCCTGCGTTGCACCCGACTTTACGATGTGGTAAACGCCGATGGGACGAATGCGCTGGTTGACATCGAATGGCTCATCAGATTGGTATGACGATCATCGACTTGTCGTTGAACAGGAACGATGTTCAAAGAGTTTCACTGTAGCTGCCCATGTAATAAATTACCAGTTGACAAACGGGACGTAGTTGGAATCGGTCAGATATTTATTCTCAACGGTCGTACCCGTGAAACTCTTTGGTGAACATTGTATCACATATAAGCAGCTTGTTTATGGTTCGTTGACTTTGATTCCTTTTCCTTTAAAGATTTCGTTGCTGAATGTACCTTCGATGTTTTCTGTAGTAGCTATAGACGTGAAACTGATCTGAGCGTATAAAATCATTCTACTA
Source organism: Diadema setosum (assembly GCA_033980235.1). Taxonomy (NCBI): domain Eukaryota; kingdom Metazoa; phylum Echinodermata; class Echinoidea; order Diadematoida; family Diadematidae; genus Diadema; species Diadema setosum. The sequence goes on from JAWLSL010000047.1 coordinate 55,686, forward strand.
TTTGGTTACCATTACAAGATCAAAGGGAAGCGCCTGCGCGCATACAATAATCAAAACATACCGCCTAGCGTATACGCATACGCCCATCTAACAATACCGCCAGGGAGAGTAACTGTTACCATGGCAGCAGCCTGGGGACTGCTGCCACATGTAGATAGACTCTCTTCAACGGCACGCACGATTTACGCTAGGGAAGATGAAAACGGTACCCAGTACACATAGACTCTGAAATACTAGAACTAGGACTAGGACTACTGAGCAGTCAAGGAGTAGGTTCTACATGGCAGTCCAAGTTTTGATGAGTAGGCCCTACACTCACTCACCGTCGACGTCGATATTGCAGCTGTAGGCCCTATGTGCACAGCGCTATTAGGCACAGCGTAACGTTACATACCCCTGCTGCCAGAACTTGAAGAAAGTCCAGACGAAAGTCCAGACTCCAGATCTAGATCTGGACCCTTGTCCTGCAGGCACTGTTGTTCCTGTGCTGGATTTTTCAGGTAAGGTATCTGCTTTATGGATTTCCGATGTTTTGTAGTCGAGATAAATCTCATAGTGGTGTTATTTACACCAAGGACTAATGTTAGATCTCACAGTTTGTTTCAGTAGGCCTACTAGGACCCATATCTCGGAAGAGTGGCCTGACCACGTAGGTTCTAACACAGTGTCGCCGCTTCGCGATCCCAGCGCTGGTGTAGGTATACGTGCTAGCGTATTTCCGTGTCCATGTAGATATCTCAAAATTCACCTTGCCAAATGGCACCAAACTCACAGGAAATACTTTATGATTCATATCCAACAGCTCACGTTAATTGCAAACAAATCACATGTCGGGAAGCGTAAGTGTAGATGTCGACTTTCCTGTCGGCGTCGCTAAAAATAATCTGCTCTACGACTAACACGAGTGATTGCGGCCCTACCTACCTACCTGCTGCGCACGCACAGACTAGCCATTTAGTTAGCCATTTAATATCATGAGACAAATCTTTCAAGCAATCGGGGGCAATAAATAAATTTACAAATTATTTGTGGTAAGTTGAATGAAAAATGTAGTTCCTATATCACACAAGTCGCAAAAATCAGTACACTTTTGAGTTTAGTTCTCGCGTAAATTCCCCGTTCGCACAGTCCTAGTCGGCTAACTTCAGTTCTAGATTGTGCATCTTGCGTTCGCCAAGATCTCTCGCGAAGAGTGAGTTTTTTTTAGTGACGACTTGAAAGTCGACGTCAATATTGATACTTTTCGATTACTGATTTCGTTCAAATATAAGAGAATACTTTGAAATATGCTATGAAGTATATCCTGTAATTTTGGTGCGATTTGGTTTAGTGAAATTTAAGATATCTACATGGATAGAACAGTACACAAGCGCCGCCTGCTAGCTAAATAAGGCCTAAGCGTCGTCTGCTACTCGATACAAATTAACGCACGCGTATGCGAGCACTTGTAATCAGTAATAGTGAGAGCACCTGTGACATCATAACATCCGGGCTCGTCAGCTCATTAGCATAATTCTCACCTAAAAAGTTCAATTTTTAACATTAAATTACGGACTTAATCGTTATGAAATTTTGATTCTGTTTGCACCGCTGGGTCTTTTGGAATTAAAAGAACAACATATTAAAAAATAAAAAACCGGTACAATGCCCTAAAGGTAAAGGGATCTAGGTTTGAAGTTTGAAGTTTGAAGTTTGAAGTTTGATTTATTACTCAACGACCCTCATGGGGTATGGGAGTACAATGTCAATTGAAAATACACAAAATAGAAAATTTCAAACAAGAATGAACATACATACAAATATAATACAAATATATACAAGATATCAACATACTTTTCAAATAAAATTTGCATATATTTATACTATACAAAATAAAATGTAAAACTATCACATGAATAACGAACAATGCAGGCACTGCCTGATGCAAATAATCACGCAAAGGGATTATAAAATAAACTAAATCCAACGAAATAATAAAGTGCAGTAACTAACTAAAAAAGGACATTATTACCTTACAAAACCTCGAAATGTTTGTCAAAGTCTTTTTCTTAGTGGAATTAAACAATTGATCATATTTAAATGTGTTAGGATACTTCCTATAATACTTTTCGAGAAATCTTTTACGTTCTGTCATAAAGAAGGGGCATACAAACAAATAATGAAATTCATCACCAACATCATTTTTAGAACAATAGGTACACAAACGTTCAATTCTTGGAATGTCTTTGTAACGCCCAGACACTATTGGAAGCTTATGATTAAGGCAACGAAAACGTGTTAAAGATTTCCTATCATTTTCATTAAGACGAATCAGATACTTTTCAAAGCATAATTGCTGCTTAAAAATTCTATAAACAGTGCATTGATTGTTTAACTCAACATCACTGTGCCACTCCTGTTGACTCATATCTTTAATTTTTGTATCTATTATTCTTTTGAATGAAGATAAAGATAGATTACTTGCTTGACTCTTCCACACGTCAGAAAGGCCTAAGCTATCAAGAGTATTCTTTACTTTAAAAATCCAACCCATCTGATTTTTCCCCTTCAAAAAGGAGAAAAATTCAAAGCTATAAATGACGCTTGATAATTTAGCTGATTTCCCATTTACGAGACGATACCAGAACATAAGCATTCGACTAGTGACAATTTTTTCTAATTTCTAGTGCCCAAGTTCACCGTAAGTCATGCAATTGGGAGTTCTCTTGTTCAGACCAAGCAATTCTTTACAGAACTTCAAATAAAACGTTTCAATTTGAATTACATTTTCAAAACCCCAAACCTCACATCCATATAACAGAATTGGTAATATCAATTGATTAAATAACTCAAGTTGAATATCAACAGGTAGACAAAGGGATGCAATTTTGCTCTTCATGGAGTACATTAGCTCTTTGTGCTTGAGTTACTTGTTTATTTATAGCTTTTTTGAAGCTATTGTTATAGTTGAAAATTGTTCCTAAATATACATACTCATCAATTACACTTAAAAGTTCATTGGCAAAATAAAACTTTGGAATATTTCTAACTTTTCCTCTAGAAAAAATGACAACCTTCGTCTTTGTGGTATTAACAGTAAGATGCCACAATCGGCAATAATCAGAAAGAGCGTTAAGAGCATCTTGTAAATCATTCGCACTTTCAGCAAGTACAATAGTATCGTCAGCGTACAAAAGAGTGAATTGATTTATATAAATATCCATTTCATTCTCACAAAAGCAATTGTGAATTGATGTAGATAGAGAGCTCAGACCATTGTATCTCTCTTGTAAAAAAGATTCAAAATCATTCAGATACAGTGCAAATAAGATTGGAGACAAATTTTCACCTTGCCTCACTCCTACGTTACTCTGAAAAAAAAATCGAATTTCTTACCACCATATGAAATACAAGATTTAGCGTTGTCGTATACCGTTGGTATTCTGAAATTTCTTCCTAGGCACTTCTTAATGCAAATTAGGCCATCCTTATTCCCGCCCACGTCCTTTCTTAAACCAATACGAAATACCGTATCATAAGGAACCAACCAATGACAATCGCATATTATTATGACGTATAGGGTCACATACACGTGTGCGCGGCATGTCCCCTTTCTCACGCTCATTTCGTGCATCAAAGTACATGCGCGCGCAGTGACTGACAAGCGCGCCTATCACGATGCTTGCAGTTTGCTATTCTTAAAAGAAACCTGTACTGACATTTTCTACTGTCTGATAATTCTAATCTCCTTTTTCTGATGCCTACAACTGGAAAGAGAGGATTCTAAAACCCAGGATAAGCCTGTAATGATTTTTTGAAAAAAATGAAAACGAGCAAGCCAAGGAACGATCCACATAATTTGGCATACGTCACAGGTGCCAACCTCCGAATTTAGCAAAACGAACTAGAAAGGTTCTACACATGTCAATTTACTGATGAAATCTCACACGAAGTACTGCAAAAACTGTTATTTAGTAAAATTGCAATATGGAGCTGAAATAAACATGTTAAACAATATTTATTAATTTTTAAAAGGAATCTCTTCAAAAGCTTTTTATTTAGATCAAATTTGTGGGGAATACTCCAGATATGCAAAATGAAATTGGCATCATTGTCCGAACGTGCTGCCCATAGAAAACTGTGTGTAAAAAAAAGTAACATTGCACTAACTATGCATTGATGATGAGCGATAATGGTTCGACATCACAGTTCAAACTATCTAACGAAGATGAGGACTGAGAGATTCTTAAAATCTAAATCCAAAAAAAAAAAAAAAAAGTCAACGGCAATCACGGTTTACGCCTAGTTAGAAGAAAACGGCACTCGGTACATATAGACTCTAGCAGTTAGACTAGAACTGGGACTAGGACTAGGACTAGTGAGCAGTCAAGGACCGAGAAGATTCTACTCGCCGCTCCGTCGACAGCTGTACGTGCACAGCGCTAATAATAGGCACAGCGTAAACGTTTCGTACAATACATACCCCGAATGGCCCTGCTGCCAGAACTTGAAGCTATATAGAAAGTCCAGACGAAAGTCCAGACTCCAAGGTCTAGCGTTGCCGCTAGAGGCCCTTGTGCTGCAGGCCCTGTGGTTTCTGTGCTGAATTTTGCAGGTAAGGTATCTGCTTTATGGATTTTCAATGTTTTTGTGGTCGAGATAAATCTCATGGTGGTCGTATTAACACCAAGGACTAACTTAGATCTAGTTTTATAGTAGGACCCATACCTCGGAAGAGTGGCCCGACCACGTAGATACAAACAGTGCCACCGCTTCGCGATCCAAGCGCTGGTGTAGGCATAGTGCTAGAGTACTTCCGTATCCATGTAGATATTTCAAAATTCACCCAACCAAATTGCACCAAAATCACAAGAAGTATTTTATGACTCATGTCCACTTGCTCACGCTAATTGGAACCAAATCGCAAGTTGAGAAGCGTAAGTGAAGTTGTCGACTTTCCTGTCGTCGCTATAAACAATCTGCTCTGTACGACTAAACAAGAGTGATCGCGGCGTAGCCCTACTTGCCTGCGCACGCACAGACTGAAGTTAGCCATCTAATATCATGAGACAAATCTTTCAAGTAATCGGGAGCAAGAAATCATTTTATAAATTATTTGAGCTAAGTTGAATGAAAAATAAAGTTCGTAAATCACACAAATCGCTAAAATCATGACATTTTTAAATTTAGTTCCCGCGTAAATTCCCCGTTCGCACAGCACTAGTCGGCTAACTTCAGTTCTAGATTGTGCATATCGCGTTTACCAAGATCTCTCGCGAAGTGTGAGTTTTTTTTTTAGTGACAACTTGAAATTCGGCGTCAATATTGATACTTCTCGATTACCGATTTCGTTCAAATATAATACGGTGTTTTGAAATATGCTTAGAAGTATATCCTGTAATTTTGGTGCAATTTGGTTCAGCGAAATTTGAGACAGCTACATGGATAGGACAGTACACAAGTGCTGCCTGCTAGCTAAATTGGGCCTAAGCGTCGTCTGCTACTCGGCACGATTTAACGCACGCGTATGCGAGGGCTTGTAATCAGAGAAACATTTGGCACCTGTGACATCACGACATCCGGGCTCGTCAGCTCATTAGCATAATTCTCGCCCAAAATTTTCCATTTTCAACATGAAATTACGGACTAAATCGTTATGAAATTTTGATTCTGTTTGCACCGCTGGGTCTTTTAGAATTAAAAGAACAACATATAAAAGAATAAAAAACCGGTACAATGCCCTTTTAAAGGTGCATGGTCCCGGTCAGTGCCGTATCTTAATATACGGCACTGGTCCCGGTGGTTAATGTGCACGCGGGCGCACGGCGCAAGTTTCCTATAGAGACCTACGCTTTCGACTTCTCTTTGGCGCTTACGCTTTGGCCCACTTTCCCGAGTCCGAAGAAGTCCGATTCACTGTAGTTGAATTCCACAAAAAGAACTCAGTAAACTGCAACGTTTTCAGAATTGTGCCGCTGGATTACTTACTTTCAAGAAGAAAACTGTGCATACTACCCCAATACTTCGGTCCCTACACTGGCTTCCTGTAGAAAAACGTATTAACTTCCAGATTCTTCTTCTTGTTTACCGTACATTGCACAAATTTGCCCCTGTCTACTTTCAAAATACTCTTCATCTTCACCAACCACCACGTAATCTCCGTTCATCAAACTCGCTAAAATTACAGGTACCTCGAATCAAGCATAATTGGGGGGATCGGGCTTTTTCATATATGGGCCCTAAACTATGGAATGGCCTACCAAATCTCTTAGAGAAGCATCTTCCATTGATGGTTTCAAAAAGAATCTCAAGACATATATTTTCAATTTAAATTAACAATATTGTATACCTGTATGTATAGTATGTGTACGTATATAGGCCTATTGTTTGTTGGTTTATTGTCTTAGTTTCTGTGATACTGTTGTAACGTGACACAATATGTACTCTGTTCTATAGCGCCTTGAGTATCTTTTTTTTAGGTAGAAATGTGCGCTTTATAAGAGTCTCACTATCATTATTATTAGGGAGCTTTAGATTTTAGACGCGCGGACGTTCAAAGAGAAAAAAAAACATGTTCTGAGCGTGCGCAATAGCGCACGTCAAGCTACTGCGCACGCTCAGATCATGTTTTTTTTTTTTCTCTTTGAACGTCCGCGCGTCTAAAGTCTAAAGCTCCCTATTATTAGTCAGTGGTCCGATCACAGTTCGGCTCATGATTCGGCTGAGGAGGATGACAGCTTAAGCAAACTTTTTTTGTGATGTCATAATAACAAGCACATATGCACGCACCCTGGCATTACTACAGACTGCGCGATGCGCAAAGAAGACAACAAAGGCAACGTTACTTAGCAACACCTACGCACTTTACTCTTGATGACAGCTCAACTTCGGTAATCTTCGTATTAATGCTAACGGTGATCGGCAGTATCATGAACAGCGCCATCTATACTACCGGGACTATGCCCCTTTAAAGGTGCATGGTCCCCGTGTTTTAGTCAAATGCGTACGCGGGCGCACGGCGCAAGTCTCCTATAGAGACCTACGCTATCGACTTCTTTTGGCGCTTACGCTTTGGCCCACTTTCCCGAGTCCGAAGAAGTCCGATTCACTGTAGTCAGTGGTCCGATCACAGTTCGGCTCATGATTCGGCTGAGGGGGATGACAGCTTTAGCAAACTTCTTTTGTGATGTCATAATAACAAGCACATATGCACGCACCCTGGCATTACTACAGACTGCGCGATGCGCAGAGAAGACAACAAAGGCAACGTTACTTAGCAACACGTACGCACTTTACTCTTGATGACAGCTCTACTTCGGTAATCTTCGGCAGTATCATCAACAGCGCCATCTACACTACCGGGACTATGCCCCTTTAACGTACTTAGGACAGGGGTGGAGCTTTCCTAAATATTTTCCTAAAATTCTTTCCCAAGTGCATTCTAGAATATCAACTTCTTCCTCAGTCAGAAATTTGCATACTCCCGCCCCTTTCCTAAGTTTCTTCCTAAGTCTAGGAAAAAACTTAGGAACAGACTTAGGAAGAAACTTAGGAATATTTTCAGAATACCACTTAGGAAAAAATCCTGACTTAGGAAGAAATTTCTTCCTAGGAAGGATTTCAGAATACCACCCCAAGTCTGTATATGAGTGCGCGCTTTTCATGTTCAATTTGTGTTTTGGTACCGTCATTCCCCGTCGAGACTCCTGAAGAAGGTGGAGACCACCGAAAATTTGAGTACAATAAACTTGTTCTTTATTGGCGAAATAATGCATTACTAGTTTATTTCTTGATTCTTCGTTTTATATATATATATATATATATATATATATATATTATTACAAGGACGTATATATAGCAATGTATTTTTATAAAGAGTATATATAGCATAGTATGAATCAAACAAGCACTTGAAACTTTTGTTGAGTCTGAGTTCAGTCTTCATTGAGATTTCACTTTCTACCATACCCCTATACGTATCAGCGCTCTCCTTGACAACGCAGCTCCAGGGCAACGCACTACGCGCATGACGCGCATAGCATTGTTGTTATGATTCATGTTTATCATAAGCCATGTCTACACCTATCCAAAAACTTGTAGTTATACTAACTACGAGCGCAAAAATGCGTTCCCCTAACCACGACAAAACTTCGATGCCGTTCACACCTACATGCAGTTAGCAAAACCTCGAGGTAAAGATAACTACGATAGAAAATAAAGGGCGCCTAGTTTGTACATAGGGTTGCACATTATTGTGGAAAAAACTGAGCGTCGTGGTTAACAAAACTCCGTTCACATCTGTCATAAGTGAGGTTCACACCTAAGTCCCTTTACCTTAAGGTTTTCTAAACCTCGAGGTTTTGTAAACCACGAGGCACTAAACTACAAGTTAGCGTAGATGTAGACGCATGGGCCCGTATTCTGCTAAAAACTTAGACACGAGTTTAAACCCACGCCTGGGTCTAAAGTGGGTTTTGGGGGTTTAAACCTGAGTTTAAACCACCAGTTTAGACCCAGGTTTAAACCCAGGTTTAATTTGTATTCTACTAAGTCCAACTGTGGTCTAAATTGGGTTTAAATTAAACCTACCTACGAGGAGGTTTATTTCGAGTTTAAATCGAGTCTATTAAAACGATGACTGGTAAGGGTACCAGCACACGGACGGATCAATGCCAATGGCACAAAACGAGTGGTTGGCTGGATACAGCTAGCTTGCCGGCCACACGCGAGTACACACGAGATACGCCTACTAGGCCTACTACATACTAGGGCCCAGTGCCGTATATTAAGAGAGTCTGGCCAACTCATAAATTGGACGCCATGTCGTTACCCAGCGTACAGTGCGCTTATGGTTTTAGCGTGTGCGCTTGGAGGGTTAAGTGTGTACGCGCAGGCGTCCCAAAGGCACGGTGTTTCTTGACTTTTCTTTCTCTTAGAGAGAGAGAGAGAGGGGGGGGGGGAGAAAGGGGGTAGGTTGAGGGAGGGACATTCTTTCATTCCATCCATGTTGAACAAAGCCAACAATCAATCATTTTTACACATTCAAATAGACACAAGCACACAGGTATACCGTATAAATAATAGTGAAGCTGTCTAAAGGACATAATTCCTGAATATATGATGAATTATTGCCGTGAAAATAAAAGAAGAATTCACAGTAATTCAAATTCATGAAATTCTTCCGTCGAGATGTTTTCATTGCAACTGATTGACAAATTGCCCTACATCGACGTAAATAAGCACTGAATTGATCAGTGTTTTTGTAGTAGCCATGATAAAAAATCATGGGCGTACATACTCGAGCAGGATTCGAACCTACGACCTCCTGATCACCGGACAGGCGTCATCTCCACTAGACCACCGAGCTTTCGCCCGACAGCAAGTGCTGGTTCTAATCCTTATAGCATGCAGCGGGTACTGCTTGCATGCTATAAGGGTGCTATAAGGATTAGAACCAACACTTGCTGTCGGGCGAAAGCTCGGTGGTCTAGTGGAGATGACGCCTGTCCGGTGATCAGGAGGTCGTAGGTTCGAATCCTGCTCGAGTATGTACGCCCATGATTTTTTATCATGGCTACTACTAAAACACTGATCAATTCAGTGCTTATTTACGTCGATGTAGGGCAATTTGTCAATCAGTTGCAAAGAATTCACAGTAAGTCGTATCGTAAACTTTCACTAGACTGTATGCTATGTATATTGTATCTAGCAAGTTGCCCAGGGAACAAGAATATTGTATAACAACATTTTTTATATAAATTTACAATTCTAGCTGTGCAGAGGATAGACGAATTCCTCAGTTATTACTGTTTCGCACGTAAATACATTGTAATCATCAATTACCATCCTATTTAGTCCCATATATGTATGAAACTGACATGAAGGCCGATTAGCATGTAATTCAAAAGGAATACACCTATGTACAACATGAAAAAGTGACGTCACCGATATTAAGGTATGTAAAATGATCTAAAATTGTTTATAAATAATATTTAAAAAAGACATGTTGAACGAAAGCGCAAGTACTTTACCTGGATAACATAAGGAGGGATATCCTCAGTGACATCTGTACCAAATAATAATAATAAAACAAAAAACACAAATAAAGATGTCCTAATGGCGACCGGTATTCCTCCGCCATATTACACTGTTCTCATGGCAGGTTAGAGTACGTCTTGACAATGTTACACGACAGTTTCACAAAATTGGCAGACAAAATGGCAAATTTGTCACTAAATTTAATGCGTCGAATATTTACTTTCCTTGAACTAGGAATGAATGGATGTCTTTTATTGTTTAAGATAGCAAGTATTAAGGAATTTGAGCATTTTTACTTTTGCTTACTTCTTCTCACTACTTTTTACTTACTATTTTCATTGCAATACTTTCAACGGTTATTTCAAAAATGTACAGAGAATTCTGTCATTCCAGTATTTTCACCTACCTTTGACCATCATGGCCAAAATCTTTCCCTATTACGCGTCATTGTGTAGTAATGATGGCATGCAAATACGTGTACCATATTTGGTTTTAAGTTTGTGAATTGGGTAATTTCCAAGGTATTTAGGAACTGCATGGGTAATAGTACTTCAACAATAGAGAGTAGAATTTTAGCATTACATTTTACCTGACATTGATCCTTGACCCTTACCCCCCTCCCATACCCCCGCCCCCCCCCCCAAAAAAAAAAAAAAAAAAACTAAATGAATAAATAAAATCACGAGAAAATCACGGTCAGGCAGTAAGTTTCGTTTGGAAATACCTGTACTTATACCTCCAGTTATTGCATATAGATATGGGGGAAATCGTGGTATTTTAAGAATTTAACCATTATATACATGCTTTTGACCTTTCACTTTGAGCGTGTTTACACAAAAGTTTAGGCCCTATAAGCTAAAAACAAAACTTCGTGCACACACAAGCATACCCGTCATGTCAAGTTTCATTACCTCAAACGGTGTCCAAAATATTGATTGCGATATGAAGGACAGACGGAAGGACGGACGGACGACCAAAACAAATGCCTCAGGCGACACTTTCGTATGTTATGGCGGAGACATACAAATGTGAATCAAAACTTGGATAGTCTGAAAGAGACCGCGAGGAATCCAAAGAAAACAAATCAGATATAAATTTTCCCGTCGCACTCTGAATTCCCGCTTTTTCCTTTGTTTTGGATCTGTCGGAAAGCGGTGCATCATTACACTAAGAGCGAGGTCGGTTCGCGCAACGCCATGCTGCGCAGGAAGGCATGACGAATCTTCAGTTTATGGCAATAAGATATCAAAATATCTTTCGTGTTGTACCTTCTACTTCAATAAAGTTTACAACCTTACTGCAATGACATATCCCCACTGCACCATGACTGATATTAAGGGGAAGTCCCCAAGGCAAGCAATATTAGCGCGTAGCTGCGCGTAATGAACAATGGGCACTGCGTATGAACTCTGCTCGCGCCCGCGTGATTGACTTTGGTAACAACATGGCGCCTGTAGGTCACGGGACCAGCTTTTGACCAATCACAGGCTTCAAAACACCTAAGCCGAAAACCGAGTTGGCCAGACTCTCTTAATATACGGCACTGCTAGGGCCTAGATCTAGGATAGTACTTGCAGCAAATTGTACACTTAGAAGAGACTCGAGATCTAAATGGTAGCAATACTACTACCTAGTACTACCTGTACTAATACGTTAGTCTAAATAAGCTTTACGATGAAAATAACCTGAAGAATAGACCAAAAACTCAATGTAGGACTAGAGGGTAGAGCCTAGAGGTCGATTTGGCATAGTTTCTAACTAGTGTTAGGGCCTAGATCGAGAACCTAGATCGATCGTAGGACTAACGTTAGGATATGCCTAGGACTAGTTAGTAGGAGTAGGGTCCTACTAACGTTAGTAGAACCTATTCGAATAGCTAGAGTACATTATTGTAACGTTAGGACTAACGTTAGATCTATTAAAAGTTAGGTTAGTGTGGTACGGTTACTACGGTAGGTAAAATCTAACGTTACTTCTATCGAGACAGGGTTGATAGTAGATCTAGATCTATTTCTAAATTTTAGAATGGTTTCTATTTTTATTAACTGACAATCTTAAGAGAAAAGCTTTTATTCAATTTCCTACCTCAAAGTCCTGGTTTGATCAATTGCCAGTCCATTCCGAATTCACGATTCAATCGACATAAAAAGCCATGTCCCATCCAGCGCACACAGCAACCGTGCCGCCGGCCGGCGCGGCGCAATGGATCTGCTGGTACTGAGCATTCAAAGCTAGCTAGCTAGCCAAAAATAATTATGATAGCGCTACGCTATTTATTAGACGCTTACCATGTATCCTGTGATGTGCGTCGCACACGTACACAAACTGTACAGTATAATCACAGTGCTTCACGAGTCGTCGCAAGCAAAAAATACAGCATGCCCTTATTTGACATAAATACCCGTAAAAACTATTCAAAATCCAAGAAAGTCACGCTCATGTGGCAGATACACTGCCAATAATAAATTTAAGTGGATTTGTGGAGAGAAAAGTACTCAGAGAGGGAGAATTTCTTCTTCCATAGAGGGCACCATGATGGCTTGACCCAAGACTATTTCGGGTTTAATTTAAACCCGAAATAGACTTGGGTTTAACTAAACCTCGCTAGCAGAATACAAAATTAAACCTCGGGTCTAGCTAAACCATAGGTGAGTCTAAAATGAGTTTAAACCTTGGTCTACAGTAGAATACGGGCCATGTAGTTTAGAAAACCACGACAAAACCTTATAGTCCATGGGCCAGTGTGGGACCCCCCTCCCCCCCATTAGGGACAATTTGAAATTATGTTTTCTGAATAGCTCCGACAACCAGTGATCAGAATCCACTTGTTGTTTTTTTTCTTAGTGGTGGGTGTGGCCTCCAGAGCCGTTTCCATGGTAACGCTCAATGAAAATAATAGGATCTCATATAAATGCTTATAACTTTTCATAGAAACACTCAAATCTCATGTATATGATATCATATTAAAGTGCATAAAATTTCCTACACAATGATATATCACACTTTGTGCTTCTTGAAAATTAAAGGTCATCTATGAGGGTCAAAATGTTACTTTTTCACTTTTTCTTCTAAAATTGAAATAAGCAAATTATATTCAAAAAGCTATGAAATAAACAAAATACAAGAAAATAAATGGAAATTTTCCCAAAATAATCCACAATTCACTTTTAACGGTCTCTGAAAAAATAGTTTTGATTGTGACTTAAATCACAGAGATATGGTCCTTTAAATATGACAAGAACAATGCAGTCGGATGAGTGATTGCACAACACGAAAAGCGCCCTCCAGTGAGAAGTCCTGCACTATACCCACTGATCTCCATAGTTACAACACTTTCTATAGATATAAGAGACAATACATACAATTTTTTACTTACCCCGTATTATGTCCTATATATAATAGGCCCTATTGGTATCAGAGGATATAATATCATATAAATGTACATATCAATAAGTATAAAAGGGTCCATAGGGAGAATAATACGTTTCAAAACGAGGTATCTTAAGGGGAATTCGTTCCAAAAGGATATTTTTGAATGCCCTATAAAAGGGTTTGACAATGTTTTTCAAAGCCTTGTCATTGATCAGGGGCCTCAAGACTATACTCCACAGGACACCGAGTTTTGTAGTTTGTATAGAATGAAGATGGTATCATCAATACAACTTAGGGAAGATTGGCAGGGATGCAACAACAACAACAACAACAACAACAAATGGGTGCATATATTGGATGCGCGTAAAAAACGGGTCATTGGGGAATATATGTATATTTTCTTTTCTGATTAAAAAAAAAGCTACTTTTTATCATTAACAAACAGAATTATTAGTGGTATAAGATGCATGTTGTGCTCTTGTTAGTTAATTCTGCATTAACTGATTGAGCCCATATTAACCCTTTCCTTACGGGAACCTGGTGGCCTGCTGCCATTTAAGAATTCAGTATGGAACGCGTTAATACAAATGTCAAAAAAAGTGGTGTTTGCACTTTGTCTTGTTCTGAAAATGTTAATGCTTTTCATCAACCCCCCCCCCCAAACTATGTCATTTATTTCACATTTCCCCTTATGGCTGGTAGTAGCGATATACATATAATAATAAATACATTTTACATGTGATATATTCTCTGAGGGCTTGCACAGACCGTCCCCATGATTTTGGGAAAGTATTTGCTTTTTCAGGTAATGTTGTAGCGGATCAAGAGGGGGCGCATCGGGTGCGTCCCTCTTCATTTCTCGTTAAAACAAATGAAATAAAAAGAAAAAATTGGGGTGCTTTATAAAGGCACCTCCACTTTTTCAGAATTCCTGGATCCGATCCTGGGTTATGCCACAGCAATATTTAATACCTAGCCTTTGTCATTAAGGTACGTCATTAATCATTTTCTACTTCAGAAAATGAATTACTACTGACCTGGTTTCGCAATCACACAAACACTCAAAACGTGTGTCATTTGAGAATTATGAGCTTAAAATTCAAAGCTTTCATCCATTGAAACAGGTACGAATGTAATATACCTATGAGCGATTGATTCGGTATTAACCATGAACATTTGTGAAGAAGGCTATTTGGCATTAAGTATATTGTACACTTGATACATAATGAAGGTAAAGTACATTACCTAGGTCTAGCAAATGTGGGCAAGTCAAATTCTCCATGGTTTTTGCCTCTCTAGTTATCTTCCTCAACATCTTCATCCTCTTCCTCATCGGTATCATCAAGTTCATCTTGGATGCTGAAGTGCTCATTCTCTGTGTCCTGTGCTTCCTGTTCGATGGTCAAGTCCACAAGTTCCTTGGGGAGAATGTCACCATCATTCCACTGGTAGGAAAGTGTTTGTCCTTTCATTTCCCATCCTTGTCCATCATATGGCTTCGGCAGTTCGGGATACTGGACGTTGGCTTGATTCCAGATCATGGTCTGGTAGTTCGCACGGAGAATATGCATTCTCAGCGATGACTTACATGGAGGAAGCAAACTTGTGTCTATTCCAGTGTCGCTGGAAAGGAGCTGGTTCTTCGGTGAGTACCTACTCATGAACATGGTGTATCTTAGCCTGTTGATATCCTGTACGCTAGATCTGGCACCATACATCAAGCATGTGAACGCTTCTAATTCTTCGCACAATTGTGCTGGCGGGTCGCGAGTGGTACCAAGGGCTGCAAAAGTTTTGATGTATGTCGGAGTCTTCTTTAGCAGACGGAGAGGCCCAATCTTTCCTTTCCTCACAAAGGCACTGGTTGAATCGCAGCCTGTAAATGCATGCAGGGCGAGCAAAGCATTGCAGATGTCTTCCCCAGCACTCCGTGCTGCCTGATGGACGTCAATCATGCGCCGTTTGTTTCCAACGCCTGTGTCCATTATTAGTGGTACAGGAATGGTGCAGGAGTATCTCATCAGGAGAAGGAACACATCTGTGTCTGGTGATCGAACGACTACACCACTGGCATTAGGGAAGTTTGTAGCTACATCCAAACAGTGCAGGATGAATTTTGTATCAGCCTCTTCCTGTAGGAAGAAATTATTGAAGCTGCTTTGTTTTTCTATTGAGAACAAAATCTACCAATAAAGTTTAAAGAAATCAATGTATCTACAAATGAAAGAAGGAGGTGAAACAACACAATATTTTAAAATACTGTAGTAACCCATTTCAGAAAAAGATGAGTAACCCTCTAATAAATGCTCGTGCAAGTTTACTACATGCACTAGTTTAGCAGCTTGAAGCAAGAAGGAATATTTAAAAGAAATTTCAAAAATATAATACCTGTGTTGAACGTAACTTTGGAACTTCCTGGACATCAGTCTTGCAGCCGTCTTTACTTGTTAGTCTCCAGCAGGTCTCTCCACAGATATACATCACTTGCCTCCCTTCTAATTTCTTAGCATACTTGTTGGTTTGCCACTCCTGAAGGATTAGCTGAATAAGTTGGGTCTTATTCGAACTGTTTGCTAAGAATTGCTTGAAGTCACGAGGTACTTTCGTGAAAGAGCCATTTATGAGAAGCTTCTGTGATGTGCCGCGGCGCTCTCTCTCGACATCCTTGATGCTGTTTTCTTTGTATGTGTCTGTAACAAAGTCAACACGTGAAGCCTTTGGAAGTTGAAGGAATATCTTCTCAGCCAATTGCCCGAATGTTTCCGGAATTTCGCTCTGAGCTTGGATGACTGCATTCCCATCAATCACATGCATAGGAGACTCTGGCCTTTCTGTCAGTATGTGTCCCTCTTCAAGTTTGTGCAGAAGCTTTGACTTGTTAGTTTTGACAGGAGCGCCATCAGCTGTCGCAAGGCTCCATGGTATTGGCCCGAGTGGAAACGTCATTACCTTTTCCATGCAGATCTCATTCGCCATTGCGAGAACTATCAGCTGTCCGAATACATTACGTTCAGCAACAATTTCCTTTGTTTTCTTCATGGAACCAGTCACGGAGGCCTTTTGGGCAGTTGACGTAAAGGTCTTCAGATTCTGCCTCTTGATAGGCGTGTGAATGCTCACTGACTTGTCGACTAGCCTCTCCTGAATGAACGATCTGTATGCTTTCACTCCATGATCGTCGACTCGCAGGAGATCTTTCTCGACTTCTTCTGAAACTGGCCGTCCAGAAGATATGCAGTACAGCTTATTCCCATCAGGAACAGTGAAAGGGTTTAGGAAGTTCTGAAATGCATGCACCATCTTCTGGACAATGCGTTCTCCTTTCATAACCTCCGATGGGCTGACATCTTTGTGCGTAGTTGCGTCGTCGGTTTCAAGACCAGCAGAAGCACGAGTTGCCTGTGATTCAATATATTCTGAATGCTATTATTATGCATTGTTATTTCGACAGACCAGACTTATACTTTGAATATGTTGAATTTACCTCTAAGTATAAATTGGTATTAACTTTTATAAGGATGAGAAAGATGGGGATCAGATATGATATGTAGAATGTGCTATTTATTGAAAGCATGAAAAAAATACAAAAAAAGAACGACATACTCTATAGATAGGGCTTATTTACCTGAAGATATTCAGCACGTGCGTGACGAGTGGAGCTCCATCTGTGGTATGCTGCCACATTGCGACTGAAGCCAATAATCCCTGGTCCATGTCCACTTGCGTGGCGATTGTAGGTTTGTTCTATTGTTATGTCTACTGCATTTCTTGAGTTTGGAACTTCTGAACGATTCACACTCATCCCTTTCTTTTCCAGTAACTCAGTTGCTCCTGGATGAGTCTGTGGAAGTGCCAGCAAGTTGTTGATGTACACAGAAGTATATCTGGCATAATTCTGTCTGCTCTGGCTGAAGAAGAGGGGGCACATCTCTTGTAGACATTCAATGTGGAGATTGAGATCATTTGTCTTCGTTGCCTTCAGAAATTGCATCAGCAGCCAGACTTTGTCCATGAAACACACCCAGAATTGGGCAGTTTTCCCATTTTCTCCATTTCTTGTCTTGGACTTGTAGTGTTCATACTTTTCAATCCAGTTTTTCAACTTCGGGGCGTTCTTCGCCGTTGACACGGTCTCACTGGAAGGAGAGTGTGCAACTTCTGAAATCAACTGGATTTCCTCTTCACCGAGACGTTCATCTTCTTCATCTTCGAACGATGAGAGCAAAAGCCTCTCCAGAGCTTCAACAGTTGTTCTCAGCACGTATCTGGCTCTGTTGTAGTGTTTCCCTGAGAGCACTTTCTCAATCGATCCACTAGCACATACACCGGATTCCACCATGACATCTTCAATGCCACTGCCCTTCATGAGTTTTCCCAGTGCTCCCATGTAAGTGCACGCTGTGTGGAATGCCCCAAGACGAATGATCACCTTGCTGTACCTTTCTGGATCAGACCATATGATCTCATAAGCTTTCTTCGCTGCAGCCAGATCGAAGGTCATTATTGTGTATGGCTGTCCAATAGTGGCTGTTACTTCCTGTGATGTGTGTATGATATGCTTCACAGTGGCATTATCTGTGATGGGGGCATTGACAGGTGGCATATACTCAATTGTGGTCTTCCTTTCCTCTCCCGTCTCTCCAGTGAGTGATATCCATCCGCCCCAGCTGGGTACTATCTGCTCACCTTGATGGAGATGTCTGGCTAACACCCACAAAATGTCATCTTCTGATCTTGCTTTATTCTTGGGGTTTGCTCCAGCTTGAGGTTTAGGGATGTTGGGTTCCACTCTCTTCGCAAAGCAAGGCTCCATCACGGTGGTCTCGGGACTGAGGGAACGCTTCTTAGTTTTCTCAACACTGGGAAGGGAGGGAGCAACTGGAGAGAGTGTTGGGTCTATTTCCTGAATGATGATACCATGCGTAGAATGAGTTGTTCCTGCACCTGATGGTGTCTCTTCATTCAAGTCAAAGTTGTCCCAACAAAAATGTACCACCTGGTTTCCCTCTGTCTGGATGCCTGGAGGGATAGGGCTGCTTTGATCTGCAGAGGTCATGTAGATAGCAGTGAGGATTTCCAAGAGCTTGGAATATGAGATGTAGTGGCCAAATCTGTTGATGAGCCGCACAATATCTGCTCTTCCCGTCAAGTGACAGATTGACATGGCAAGGAGAACATGTTTCGACTGTATCCACCTTCCATTCGTGACAGCATACAGTATGTCATGGCAAATGGACTTAAGTTTACGTGACTGGTCAGTTGACAACTTGTCCATCTTCTTTCCAAACAGAAGTACTGAAAGAAAGTTCGACAACTGTTCCGGTGGCAATTCCCAGTCTTTCAGCACATTACCTGGGGGCGGAGGCCAAGGCATGTCACGTGCCTCCCTGTGAGCGTCAAATATGGAGCGCCGCAAATGCATGGCTGCTTCCTCCAATCTTCTACTTTGTGAAGCGGCTGCTTGGAAAGCAGCTTCCACTGCTTGACCTCCCTGGATGTAGGTTGAATATACAAGCTCACTTCTGTGATTTGGCTGCCAAAATGTGACTTTGTTGCCGAATCTTCCCCTGATTTTGTCTTTAAGCTTGTCTGTCTTGTAATCAGGGTTGTACTGATCTGGATAATTTTGCTGCAGAAATCGAAGATATAATTCCCTCAACATGCCGACCCGTACAACATTTGACTCCTCGACAATGCTCCTTTGGATGAAGTCTGCAAGGAATTCAAAGGCAGCAGAATGCGCATCATGAACTTTCTTTGCGTCCTCATCACCGCGTGCTTGCACAGTGTTTCTTTCATCACCTTTTGTGAAATCCCTATAACATGAGCGGTGGTAGCATGCTTTCCTGGCTACGAGATCAATGTCGCAAACCTTGGCTTGTAATGCAAAATCATGTTTGGCAAGAGCTGTCTCTTTGATGAGGTCACTAGCAGCAAATGTTTGACATGTAGTTAATGGTTCTTCCTTTCCTTTTCGCTTTTTCCTACGTTTTTGGCAGAACAGACATTCATCACTGGGAAAGAGAATACTTGTAGAAGATCGTGTTCTCTTTAACGGAATTGGCGGACACTCAGAAGTTGAAGGTGCATCACGTTTTCGAATGCCTGAGACATTTGTAAACTTCTGATAGCAAACTCTATGGTAACCATGTACATGTTTGAGGAACTTCTCTGGCACGTTCTTGGTAATAAAGTCATAACTGAGTTGGTGTGAGCCACTATGTGCACGAAGGTGACATGCCTCCTTTATCTTCTTGAAACTTGTGTCGGTCAGTGGTGTTACTTTTGATGTTACTGTAGTGCTGCAGCAATGTATGATGCAGCTGAGGTTAACATCACTTTTGGATTTTAGACTCCTCTTCTTGATAAGCTGTAGGGGTGTTTCATCATCCATTTTCTCTCATGCTAATCCTACAACACAATAGTACACGGTTAACTGATATGTGCACAGGTTTGTGATATGCTTGTACATGTCATAAAAATGAATGACACTTTTACTATTTCCTTTTATAACATATATTTTTTTCTCAGAAAGGATACAATGTTTATAAATATCCTGCATAAAGGTACATGACGATGTGATTTAATCACTTGGAGTAGCTACAATTTATGTAGGCCCGTAAACAAAGGCAAAAAAGTGAAAGTTGTGAAATGAAAATATTAATTTTGTGTAAAATGCCCGCTACACAACAATGAGAACGGAAATTTATAACACTACAAGAGAATTGAATGAAATTGAGTAAGTCTTTCTCTCTCACATTCTTTCTCTCTCTATCTCCTTCATGTTTTGCAAGCCAGTACGAAATCAAAGGGGAAATGAATAATGGAGAGTTTTCTGTTAAGTCTCAATTCAAATGACATCTGGGGTAGAGTGTAGTCATGGTGATAAAAGGAACATAACCCTTCTGATTAATATACATATATATATATATATATATATATATATATATATATAAGTATATATAAATATATACATATATATACATAAGTATATTATATCTAATTCATAAATTGATTTATATTATACCTAACATACAATGTACGTTCCTAATCCATATAGAAACTTTCGGCCGTCTGCGTATAATTAACTGCATTTCCAGGCAAAAGCTGCAAGGCGTAAAACGAGTGAGAAGTGGATCATTCACTGAATATCCAATTTAAAGCATTGCAGCAATAACTCCTTCTTCTTTTTTTTTATCATGAAGTACATCTATGAGTCGATTTGTCTATGGAGAGTAGTCAAAATTGATTGACCAGTTTGAGCATATTTTGCCGTCTTGCATTTCTTCCACACGGGATATCTCCCAAACATAATATTGCACAAATTTGAGGTGTCTTGTTTCAGAAAGCTGAGATTCTGCTCAATTCTGTAATATAAGAATCAGCTTCATTGGTTGAACACTCCCGCCACACTTTTGCAATAAAGTAAGACCACCCATTCACAATTATTAGCCAATGAATACGTGTACAACCTATACAGAGCTATCACTTGAGGGGACTACCCACGAAAATTTTAGTTGTTGACGTTCAATGTTTGCTGTTGTCAACAATGCGAATTTCGTTAGTTAATTTCAAGGTTTTGTTTCTAACAACAATATCAGGTAAATATCCAGACACTTCTGTATGTGAGCCATTATTTGGATACGTAGCAGTTTGAAATAGCCTACAACTTAATGTTACATATTGGAGCAGAGACAACTAATGTATTTCTGTCTCTCCTTTCGATGTAATTTCTACCCGGACTGCAACATTTCTTTTGTAGGTGGTATTGTAAATGATTGCAACGCGTGCTTGTATACACCATGTCGCACCCTGGTAATCAAGCAACTGATTGATAATGATGAAATAATGTTAAAGGTGACGATATTATCATAGCCTGCATCTAATTTGCAAAGTTAACCCCATTTCTGCAGCATGAATACACACTACATGGCAAATTATGTAAACAATATGCCCCTCCACTCACTGCGCTGCCTACCCCTATTGTTACGCGTTGATTAACCAAGCGTATACGCTTCACTTTCGCGAACATCCGTTCGATGCGCGTCCCTCGGATTTTCTGCGTGAGTTAGAGCTTAAGTTTTCAATATGCAAAGATAGTTTACTCCTCCCCCCCCCCCAAAAAAAAAAGGAAAAGGTATCAAATTTCTGACACTGTAGCCTCAGTGATACCTTGTGCCCCCCCCCCCCCTCAATGTCATTTGAATTTGGACGTATCGTCCTCAGAATTCTTTTAGGTTTTCTTCTGTTTTTGTTTTTCATTACCTATTCTCATTCCCCCTCTTCCGCATATTCTCTACAACCCAATTGCTCCTTGATGAGAATGTGGAAGTGCTAGCGTGTTTATTTCCCTTTCATCTTCTCTCCCCCCGCCCGCTCCTAATATTCTTTTTACGTTTCAACTCAGGACTTTACATTATTCCGACTATGTGGGACTAAGTCTATTCAAGAAACAAATTTTGCTAAGATACTGTTTGAAATACATTTGCGCATCAAAGGAAATATCTCAGAAAAGTTAAAAATATAAGGTGTAAAGTTGTTTAGGTTACACAAACTACTTACCTTGACTGGGGAAAGCAGCATTTTGAAGTTTATTCTTGGGAACAGAAGCTTCCAAAAACTTCTGACCAACCAGAAGCTTGGTAGGCCTATACATACATATTATCTCTTACATCAATAGAAAGTGTTGTAACTATGGAGATCAGTGGGTATTGTGCAGGACTTCTCACTGGAGGGCGCTTTTCGTGTTGTGCAATCACTCATCCGACTGCATTGTTCTTGTCATATTTAAAGGACCATATCTCTGTGATTTAAGTCACAATCAAAACTATTTTTTCAGAGACCGTTAAAAGTGAATTGTGGATTATTTTGGGAAAATTTCCATTTATTTTCTTGTATTTTGTTTATTTCATAGCTTTTTGAATATAATTTGCTTATTTCAATTTTAGAAGAAAAAGTGAAAAAGTAACATTTTGACCCTCATAGATGACCTTTAATTTTCAAGAAGCACAAAGTGTGATATATCATTGTGTAGGAAATTTTATGCACTTTAATATGATATCATATACATGAGATTTGAGTGTTTCTATGAAAAGTTATAAGCATTTATATGAGATCCTATTATTTTCATTGAGCGTTACCATGGAAACGGCTCTGGAGGCCACACCCACCACTAAGAAAAAAAACAACAAGTGGATTCTGATCACTGGTCGTCGGAGCTATTCAGAAAACATCATTTCAAATTGTCCCTAATGGGGGGGGGGAGGGGGGTCCCACACTGGCCCATGGACTATTAAAGGGGCATAGTCCCGGTAGTGTAGATGGCGCTGTTGATGATATTGCCGAAGATTACCGAAGTAGAGCTGTCATCAAGAGTAAAGTGCGTAGGTGTTGCTAAGTAACGTTGCCTTTGTTGTCTTCTCTGCGCATCGCGCAGTCTGTAGTAATGCCAGGGTGCGTGCATATGTGCTTGTTATTATGACATCACAAAAGAAGTTTGCTAAATCTGTCATCCCTCTCAGCCGAATCATGAGCCGAACTGTGATCGGACCACTGACTACAGTGAATCGGACTTCTTCGGACTCGGGAAAGTGGGCCAAAGCGTAAGCGCCAAAAGAAGTCGATAGCGTAGGTCTCTATAGGAAACTTGCGCCGTGCACCCGCGTACGCATTTGACTAAAACACGGGGACCATGCACCTTTAAGGCGAAGACACCACGACAACACCACAAGATTTCTTAGGGTGTTGTCGTGGTTTAAGCGCGTAGTTTAAGCGCGCTGTGGCAGCGCGCTTAAACTATGACAGATGTGAACGGAGTTTTGTTAACCACGACGCTCAGTTTTTTCCACAATAGTGCGCAACCCTATGTGCAAACTAGGCGCCCTTTATTTTCTATCGTAGTTATCTTTACCTCGAGGTTTTGCTAACTGCATGTAGGTGTGAACGGCATCGAAGTTTTGTCGTGGTTAAGGGAACGCATTTTTGCGCTCGTGGTTAGTATAACTACAAGTTTTTGGATAGGTGTAGACATGGCTATAGTTTAAGCGCGCTGCCACAGCGCGCTTAAACTACGCGCTTAAACCACGACAACACCCTAAGAAATCTTGTGGTGTTGTCGTGGTGTCTTCGCCTTAAGGTTTTGTCGTGGTTTTCTAAACTACATGCGTCTACATCTACGCTAACTTGGAGTTTAGTGCCTCGTAGTTTACAAAACCTCGAGGTTTAGAAAACCTTAAGGTAAAGGGACCTAGGTGTGAACCTCACTATAGTTTAGAAAACCACGACAAAACCTTAAGGCGAAGACACCACGACAACACCACAAGATTTCTTAGGGTGTTGTCGTGGTTTAAGCGCGTAGTTTAAGCGCGCTGTGGCAGCGCGCTTGAACTCTGACAGATGTGAACGGAGTTTTGTTAACCACGACGCTCAGTTTTTTCCACAATAGTGCGCAACTCCCATGTGCAAACTAGGCGCCCTTTATTTTCTATCGTAGTTATCTTTACCTCGAGGTTTTGCTAACTGCGTGTAGGTGTGAACGGCATCGAAGTTTTGTCGTGGTTAGGGGAACGCATTTTTGCGCTCGTAGTTAGTATAACTACAAGTTTTTGGATAGGTGTAGACATGGCTATAGTCCATCATTGTGCGTGTTTATACAGGAGCCTCTCGCATCGGCGCGCATGAGCCGGTATTTTACCTCCCGCATGAGCGCTTATTTCTCGTGTTTATACAGAAGTATAACGGCATACCGGCTCATGCGAGCCGATGCAAGTGGACCTCAGCTGAACCGGACCTCTCGAATTTTGGGGTGAAACATAGGTCACGTTCGCTGTGCAGTTTATTGCATGATGGGAAAAAATGGAAAAAAAAAATCAAGATGGCACCGGCAAAGTCATCAGGACCACTAAGCTTGAAGGTCATTCTTGTAACGTTCCTCTTGACAACCACCCGGCCAAATGATCAATTGAAATCCAGTTTTTCAGTAAGAAGGAGAAGACGTGGTTCGATCATGACAGATATTAAAATACACGCTTTCCGGTTACCTCTCGAATTTCGATCGTCTGTATAAACACACAGCAAAATACGCGAGGCTCCTCTCGCATCGGCCACCTCAAAAGGTGGCGGACGGAACCTCTCGCATGAGCCTGCATTTGGCGGCGTATGCCGGCATACGCCGTGTTTATACAGAGCAAAATTCGAGAGGTCCTCTCACATGAGCCGGCATGAGCCGGCATGAGCGCGTATTTTGCTGCTCTGTATAAACACGCTCATTGTCTTTGCACTGACGAAGGTCTGAGGCAGACCGAAAATTTTGTAATAAAAATTTTTTGTAATCGTTGGATCCATGGCGTACTTGAGACTCTCTCTTCTATATATTGTGGCGGGCTTGGATGGCTTGGGCTGTTTGTTGTTGTTGTTACTGTTTGTGTGTTGCGCCCTTCTTAGTTGTTGTTTGTTGTTTGTCGAGGGCGCACTGTCGCCACCACAGAATAATATAATATAGAACCGAGATGTATTAGTTGTGTAGATGTTATGTTTTTCCAGAAAGATTGATCAAATCCGTGGGCGAGGTGTTAAGCCCAAATGTCCGAGCGGTAAAAACATATACAGAGTGTAATCGACCTTTCGGAAACTAATAGTCTCGGTGGGGATGAGTTCTTGGTCAAAGTATATGACCGTGGAGGGAAGATGGAATACTCAAGGAGAGGAATATATGTGTAGTGTGTGTGTATGTGTGTGTGTGTGTGTGTGTATTGTTTGTATGTAGTAGATGTCTAGTAGTAGTAGTAGATGTGTATGTTGTGTATGGGTTGTGTGGTGTGTGAAAATAGAAACTAAGTCAAGTGAGTCGTACACAGAAACAAAGAAAGACACAAGGTTGTAGTACTCAGATTTCAGGTTCAACAAAAACAAAAATCAAAGTTTAATCTTTCATTTACAACATTTCAAAATCGCCACTGTTACATACTGATTTATTAATGTATGCCTAAGCCAATTCGTAAATTCTAATACCGAACCATGCATACACTTCGTTTGATTGTACGTGTGAATAAGTTCTTCTATTTCCCCTTAGTTTCTGACTCGCCAGAATCCCTAACATGACATCTCATGAAACTAATACAAAGCATGTCTCTAACTCTTTTTGAATTTGCCGAAAGATCCCAAAATATAAGTTGTAATTTTACATGGGGACATAGGGGGGGGGTGTAGTTGAGATGTAGAGGAGTGAGCAGATGCTCGATACTTGGAGTATAACTCCAAGAGTCTCCTCTACATAAGGGGAGGGGGGAGGGAGAAAGAAAGTAGTGTGTTGAGGAGTGAGCAGAGAGTAGCTCGTTACCTGGAGCAGGACTCCGGGAGTCTCCTCTACATAGGGGGAGGGGAGGGAGAAAGTTTGTATACTAGTGTGTTGTTGAGGAGTGAGCAGAGAGTAGCTCGTTACCTGGAGCGGACTCCGGGAGTCTCCTCCCGAGAACTGAAAAATTTTACTGCTTATATATGCTTAATGCGGACGTCGAGGGAATCACTACGCGGAGGGAGCTACGGTATGCGCTAAGCGCTGAACTTGTACACTCCGAAGATTTTGTGCTAGTTTGACGTCGCAAATATCTTATTATCTTCACAAATATCACTTTCCAGAATATGGGATCCGTGTTACAATAATTTGTGAGTTACTTACCAAATGACCAGATACGTATAATAAACCAAATTTCTCTAATATTGACCAGAATCGACAAAATAACAGTAATTTTTACACACGGAGGATCCAAATCACACGCTGACGTGGCTACGTCATCACAGCGATGCGAAGCCAGAGCTTGCATACAAACTTGCATCAATTTGCGAGTTAGCTTCCGAAGAATAATAAAATTCACTTCTATCACCAAAAGCTAGTTCATATATCAGTAATTGCAACTTATTTTTCTCAGATATGGTGAATTTAGGAAATTTGGATATGAATTAAAATAAATGGCCAAAGTATCGATGATAACGAACGAGGGAAGGTCTACAACCCTGAATGAACACAACGCGGTACGCGCATCTATCGGCACTGTTTTGGATCCTTCGTAAAGGACTTAACATCATCTTCAAACTCCATATTCCTTCATTTTTCTGTCAACACGGGGTAAGTTACCACTCAAATATTCGCTACTCATACTAAATCCTCCAATTACCAATATATTCTTGGCCGTAAGTTCATAACAAACGGGTATTCCCAACATTCTTCAATGCCTTAAAGAATGTATGAAGTTGCTGAATGCAATGTGCATTAACCGTTTCTATACTTATAACACGTATCCAAGCAAAACAAATTCAGCTAAGGATAGGTCAACTATAGGTCATGAATGCCGTAACTTCGATATTGGAATACCGACCAATGACTAAATTTCAGATTTCTATTCTCGGATCAAATATGCTATGAGTTACATATGCTTGTCGTGACTAAAGCAACTCTAATGACTTCTATGACAATTCACAGCCAAAGCATAAACTTCTAGCGACTTTACAATTCATCTTACGTTCTGAAGCAGTGAGAGAAGAGAAGAGGTGGAGAGTGAAGAGAAGAAAGTATACATAGCAACAGGCGGAAGGATAAAGAGTGAGAGAATAGGTGAAAAGATAGAATAAGGCACTGCTTCGTAACTGATGAAAGAAATGCAAGAAAAGACATTTTTATACGGGAGAGCTACTAATAAAGACTGTAACGAGGTTGGCTCGTTACAATATTTATATATATATATAATTAAATGAATAACACCAATTAGTTTCTGCTCGGAGTCCTAAGAAAGTATAGATTCACAACAGTATAGGTCCATATAAAAACTCCGTTAGAGATGTAATTTTGACGAATTTTCGCCCATAGGGCTTTGTCAAGTCAATACATTTGACATATTACAATGTATTTTGAAGCAGATATAAATCAAAATAAAACATGCGTCGTCAGTGGTAGCGCGTCCATAACAAAATGCGCACATACACAAATAGCGCTATTTGTGTATGTGCGCCCTTGTGCGCATTTTGTTATGGACGCGCTACCACTGACGACGCATGTTTTATTTTGATTTATATCTGCTTCAAAATAAAATGCCAAATGTATTGACTTGACAAAGCCCTATGGGCGAAAATTCGTCAAAATTACGTCTCTAACGGAGTTTTTATATGGACCTACTGTTGTGAATATAATTATATCTTCAGGGATTCCTTATAAAACTGTCATATTCTATGCAGTGCGTCCAGAAAATGTGATGTCCCCCAATCAATGTGGGACAGAGTCGTGGTTGCTTCATTGCAAAATAGAATGTGAAATAAACAAATAGTGCTGAAATAACTCAACAAGGCAATTTAATTTGAAATTTTAAGAGAACGTCAAATTCGATGACTCACTACATCGAAGTATGGGCATTTATTCAATGGTTTTGGCTGTGTCAATAATGTCTCTCCTAGTCTCTTTTGTGCTACTTTTCTTCCAAATATCTTTTTCTTACACGAATTCTCTAATATAAATCATCGTCTCGAGTGACCATTTTCACGATCTATCAAGCATACAAATAAAAAACACATCAGTATTTAAAACAGATGTATTTCATCCTAGCTGGTGCCCACGACTCGTTGCGGCATACATACACTCAAATGGACCGGAGACTACTGGTATAAGAAAGGTTGCGATGAACCAAAATGTGGCAAAGATGACTCACAATCATCTGATTTTACAAATCGCCCCGAAGCAGATCTCTCGCCTCCACCACCGGAACGTCCCACCATCAGAGATCAATGTCTCCCTCTGCGTTTACCTGACCTTGATTAACCTCAATGAACGCAGGTCATCGTACCCTGGGATAGCCTGGGTGAGTGATCATCTCTTCGATTTGTCGTGAAAAAGAAGCAAACAAAAACAAAGTGAAAACCGTTTGCAAGAAAACAGAATGATAGTTGTTGTGAATGTGACATTTTCCAGTTCAGCACACATGGCATATAATAATTGATGATTGATGATTAACCCCCCCCCCTCAAAAAAAAAAAATGAGAAGTCGAGATCACCTTCTGTATTGTGGAAACTTTGAATAAACTTGAAACTTGAAACCCTTCACAGCCATGTTTTCTTTCATTGAAATTAATAAGTTATCACGGACCTTTCTTAAATGGGCTGACATGGATAATGTTAGTCTGGACAACTGATGTGACAAAATGTAAGCACAAGAAAAAGAGGGAAGACGCACTGTTCATCACATTAAATTCCTGACAGAATTTAAAGATAAAAATGCACTTACAATTATACAGTATCATCCTTTGATTCACGACTCGCCATCGCCCCTCTCAAACCACAACTCTACAATGTTAACATCTTATATGGAATGGAATTATAACCGACTGTTAATGAGAGATTGAAGCTTCGATCTTCAAATAGCAATTTTTCTAACATCAAAATGCTGTTATGTAACTCAAAGATTGAGCAAATTAGAAATATCTTCGATTTTTAAATGAAAATTGGATAATATGGCTTCTCTGATTTTATCTGCAAGAAGCGCAGAAATACAATGTTACTTCTATAGAGGTGTGTAACTGATTCTCCAAGCAAATCATCTTTTTCTCTTGATCTAAATATCACCCAACCATAATTTACAGTGAACGTAACGAGAAACTTTGGATACTTTCTGGTGACATAGGCCATATGGAGGTGACCAGTATTCCATTATGCTTATTATCAGAATGAACCCTGTGAGCAGTTTCTTTTCTCGTGTCTCCTTATGGCCATAGTCAATTAAACTATGATGTTTTATTGTGCAGAAGAGGAAGTTATCCCCACTTTTTTTTTTCTTCTCCTGTCTCCAGATCTGTAATTTTTTCTCTCCCTCGCTCTAATACTCCTTTACTACATTAACCGCCTCCCTCTATTTTTCGTGTTTAATCATCCTCTCTAGCATACGCTCGTCATCGCTGTTACAGTTCGTTACACCGGAGGTTCTCTATTCCGAATGTTCGTTAGACCAAAAATGTAAAAAAAAAAAAAAAAAAAAGCTCCGTAATTCCTAAGTTTGTCAGTCCAAACACACACGAATACAAGGTTTGTTATTTCAAAAGTTCGTCAGTCAGAAAATAGCGTACGATTCATTAGTCCGAAAATGAGAAAGGGTTCGTTATTCCCGAAGGTCTGTGAGATACCACTCAAAGGCATAAAAGAAGGGGAAAAAATCACACAAGTATGTATTGTTCACCCCCTTTTGAAAATATCATGCGAACCCCTGATAGATCGACCCCTTTCCAACCTCATAACAACTCGACAGTAACGGTGATTCTCCCTCCCCCTCCCCACCCCCTCTCCAACGGTTCCTCCAGGTTTCGCCACGGATTAGTTTATTTTTCCGACTAACGAACTTTATTTCTTGTTCGGATTTACAAACCTTCGGAATTACGAAGGACTACCGAATCTTCGGATTAACAAACCCTATTTATTTCGGATTTTCAAACCGGTTTATTTTTTTTTTCTTCTATTTTTGGACTAACGAACAATATTTCATTTTCGGATTAACGAGTCTTCGGAATAACGAACTTTATTCTATTTTCGGATAAACGAACCTTATAACAAGCCCTATTTCATTTTTGGATTTACATGTACAAACCTTTGGAATATCGAACCTCTTGTCACACCAAGCGTATGTATTATCCTCAAAATTGCTCCCTTTTCTTGCCCAATTCGTGTTTCACTCCCATGAATAAACACAATACTTCTTGCTGTACTTAATCAACTAAGTAATTTATTTGTATTTAGACATACATGGCTTTTTCCTTTCTGTGGTGGACTTTATTTAATAAGCAAAAAAAAAAAGGAAAAAAAACTATCGAAATGAAGAGAAAATATCATGTTAATTGACTGATTCCCATATCTTACTTGCATGTGTATTTATTTTCACTTCACTTTCCTCGTTGTTCCTCACAGTGACACCTTTATTTATCATCATTTATTAATTGTTGATTGGCCATTCTTTTTCAACTATGTATTAAATGCTGTCCTTTGATGATCAAGAATAGTGTAGAGAGTAAGTCTATTCTAACTGTCCATTAGATACGAGATGTCGTCCGATGATCAGCAGGTATTTTCATGGATTGAACGTTAAATCGCATAGATGAATTTGCGTCTGCAAGGGCAGAAAGTTAGTTTTAGGTGCATGTAAAGAGAAAACAAGCTGCATTCAAGACATGCAAGCGATACAAAGAAATCATTGTTTGAAAGGACGTAGGAGAAAAAGAGGTCAAAGGATGATTAGGACTACGCACCTGATTGGACAAGCATGGACTTCAAGAACGAAAAAAAAAAAGTGCAACGACGTAAGCATCGCGTATGCAGTGAAAGGGTAGTCGAGACCCTTCTATCGTCGCCAGAGAGTTTAAAGGAGGTCGCGCCGCTGGACGCCTGACGGTGTAGCGGGTCGAGTCAGCATGAAGGAAGGAAAGAAGGAAAATCGAGTCGATCTTCAGGAAAACAAAGAGTTCAAAGTAAAACGATTGCGCTACACGATGCAATTACCGCCTGGCAACACCTGGGGCTGTGACGGTTGAAGCAAAATCTGCGAGGACAGACGGGAAAACGGTCTGTCTCAAACCAAACTAGGGTTTTGTCGAATAAGAAACCTGATGGTGCCGACGAAATAGCCCCACTGTGCTGATGAGTGAAAGCCTAAATAGAAGAGGGATGGAGATTTGAATCTCTGGTCAGCTACAGGATGGTGATTATTGTATCAGATTTGGTAAAAGGCTATATGTACAAGCAACGACTACACGAAAGGAGATGTGAGATAATGTAGAGACAAAAACAGAAACGAATGAGAGAGATGGACCAGCTAAATGGAATACTGAACGTTCCCTCATTGTCTACAAGAGCCCTTCTCAATGATTATGAAACACAGTACAACCAACAAAGAAGAACGTACATGATTGTGTACCGTTGGTTAAAACTTTAGATATTCTTTGGTAGAATATCTATCTGAAAAAAAAAAGTACAATGGTAAGCTAGTACAATATCTAAAGACAAAGCAAAAAATGAGGAATTTCTCAGTGGTGATCATCTTGTTGAAAGATTGTGATGATAATAGATTATTATAGTACTAGAACTGAAGCTGTCAGTATCATGTAAGAAAGTGTGGGAGGCTGTCCTTCATATCACACGCACACACACACACACGCACACACACATATATATATATATAGAGAGAGAGAGAGAGAAAGAGAGAGAGAGAAGAGAATATATATATATATATATATATAGTTGAGACAATGTAGATAGCAGAAGATGTCGCATGAAAACGGCAGAGTTGTGAAGCTTTCGACCGTGGTCTTCCTCAGCTTTAATATCTGTTTGTGAAACGAATTATATGTTTTTATATGGTCGAAAGCTTCACAACTCTGCCGGTTTCATGCGACATCTTCTGTTATCTACATTGTCTCAACTATAATTTCATTTAAGATGACAGAGGCGTACGGTAGGAATATCAGCATCATCACACTATATATATATATATATATATATATATATATATATATATATGATTATATATAATTAAATTAAAGACATTACAATAAACATCAATATTTTTGATCGAGTCTATAAGATATAGATCAGAGAAGAGAGTGAAATGGTATGTTCCCTGACTTATTTAGTGATTAAAACAGATAGATTTTTAAATCAAGTGCCGTATAACTTCACCTCATTGTAGTCAGGGTCTTGATTTCGTAAAATACTTCATTTTGTTTTTAGCCAAAAGTGTGAGGTTTTAGTAATGGCCTTCTTCTGCGGAACTGAAATAATGTTCGTTAATCCGAAAATGGAATAGGGTTCTTTATCACATTCCGAGGGTTTGACGGTCCGAAAATGAAATAAGGCTTTATCGTTATTTAAATTTTAAAAAACCAATAAATTGTTTGTCCGAAAGTTGTTTTAAAATTTAGGAGACTAAAGAGAAGAAAAGTTTAAGAGAATAAATTTCCAAAAAAAAAAGATATAACAATGGGAAGTAGAGTAGGCCTATGTATACAGATGATAAATCAATACAATGAGAATGATAACAGAATTGTAGAGAACATAGAAAAAAAAATATACACAAAGGCCCGAATTCACGAAGGTGGTACAAATGAAACCATGGCTTAAAACATGGACAAAAACCATGGAGCGCCAAGTGTCGCATGGAATATTTCGTTACGAAATCAGTCATTTCGTAGATGAAATTATTATTTTGTAACGAAAGGACAACATTTTGTAACTAAATGAACATTTCGTCCACGAAATGATACCACGAAATGATAATTTCGTTAACGAAACGGTCATTTTGTCAACGAAATGACCAATTTCGTAACGATATATTCCGTCCGACACTTGGCGCTCCATGGTTTTTGTCCATGGTTTAAAGGGGCATAGTCCCGGTAGTATAGATGGCGCTGTTCATGATTCTGCCGATCACCGTTAGCATTGATACGAAGTTTACCGAAGTTGAGCTGTCATCAAGAGTAAAGTGCGTAGGTGTTGCTAAGTAACGTTGCCTTTGTTGTCTTCTTTGCGCATCGCGCAGTCTGTAGTAATGCCAGGGTGCGTGCATAATGTGCTTGTTGTTATGACATCACAAAAGAAGTTTGCTTAAGCTGTCATCCTCCTCAGCCGAATCATGAGCCGAACTGTAATCGGACCACTGACTACAGTGAATCGGACTTCTTCGGACTCGGGAAAGTGGGCCAAAGCGTAAGCGCCAAAGAGAAGTCGATAGCTTAGGTCTCTATAGGAAACTTGCGCCGTGCGCCCGCGTACACATTTGACTAAAACACCGGGACCATGCACCTTTAAACCATGGTTTCATTTTGTACCACCTTCGTGAATTCGGGCCAAAGAGGAGGCAGAGGTTAGTTGAGCCAAGGAGCTTCACGCTCCGAGGTTTAATACTCTGCCCTTATGTCTTTGGAAGGCTATACTGCATGTTACCTATTAATGTCTCAATTGATATCAATAATCATTTTCATGTGTAATTTTAATCTATTAAATGCACGTTTTCATTATTTTTTTAATCAAAATGATGGCCTCCTGATATTCTTGTATTTCGTCGAAATTTTGATAACTGTTTTGTTAAGTCATTTTTGCAATTTATACACATTTACAAAGTGAGAGAGTCATTTATCCGTTTATATGTCATGGTAGATAGGTATTTGTTGTTGTGTTCAATACCGGTACTGATGAAATGAATTTATGTACGCATGAAAATGTACAATGTCAGTATTATTTACCTCATAAATTCCCAATTTTCTAAATTCGTTCTGTCAGACAGCAATCAACATTGCTCAGAAAATCAAATCAATACTCTTGATGTATGCCACTCCTTTATCAATAAAGTCACTAATCTCCTTCATTCATTTGTACCATGGCCTGGTTTCTTAACACATGTCTTTGATTTCCCTCGACAACTGATTTGTTCACAGAATATTATATAAGCAATATCCGGCAACTTGACTGCCGGACAAATTCTTGGACAGGAATGTAATTGCAGTAAATCATCTGCGGATCCCTAAAACTCAAATTCTATCATAATTATTATTATGTTGTAGTGTTCTTACCATGTCTTTTTCTTTTTCCGTCTTTTTTACCAGTATTCCTCCCAGTAAATTATATTTTCAGCTAGCCCCCCAACACACGCGAGCGTGTGCCCCCTCCCCGTCTTTCTGTTTCATTTTCTTAGTGATTTCTTTCCCAATCAAGTCATAGCGCCTCCTGTTTTGTCATGGGACCCATCGTCTTAATTGCTTCCCTTTAATTTAGAGTACGTCTTTTCCGTCACTTCCTCTCCTCTGCTTGATGCCTTTGATTTCTCCCTTATCCTCTAATGCTTCCCAGAGGTATCGTTAATTATGTTTCTGCTGTGTATTCATCGTCACTTCGCTCTTGTCCCTGCTGTAACTTCTTCCTTCCATACTCCCCCCCCCCCCGATTTTTTCACAATCTGTGGAAACTGAGATGTTACGAACAATCACGTACGCAAACCATGACAGGTCATTTTGGCATGAACAAATACATGATAGACGTAACTGAAGGGGTCAATAGCCCCCAATCTGAAGGGGCTCTCCATCTTCACTGGACGTTCTTTTCGCAAGAGCACAAAAAACGACATTTCAAACAATGGGCGCTTAGAAAGTGTATGTGTGTGTGTGTGTGTGTGTGTGTGTGTGTGTGCGCGCGCGTGTGTGTGTGTGTGTGTGTGTGCGTTGTGAGTGTGCGTGTGCGTGCGTTGTGAGTGTGCGTGTGCAGCTGTGTCCGAAAGACAGACAGATGAGAGGGCCGAGGATGAGACAGCTCATGTTCTTAGCGAAAGTTTATTTTAGCGCTCATCCTTGAATATTGCACAAGATCAGTGAATCTGAAAGGAGTCACAATCCTTCCACTAAGATTTTTCAATTTTAATTCAGAGTAGAGCTTGATTTTATTCAGTTTTCACATTTAGTCGAGAATGGTATCTCTGTTGATGGCAAGTCTGACACAGCGGTAATCGCTGAGGTTCACTTGGAAGTCTGCCATCTCTACGATAGTTAGTGACGTAGAATTGGCTGAGTGTTGTGAGGGCGTTCTCTCGAGTCGGAAAGTTGCTGAAAGTGTGAAGCCACCTGCTAGAACACCGACCTGCTGAGGAAGCATCACATCATATGAGCATTGTACTGCCATGGCATAATTTGATGAAACTATATACAAAACTGTATATACAGTATATATACACACGTATACACATGCATACACGCAGCTGAATTCGAAGGAGTATAGAAATACTCTGAAAGGAAACCATAACTCGCATTACATTCATGGTAAAGTTTAAAATTTGAGTGAATCAGTGATAACTGAGCAAAGTCGCGAGAGATATAGCTTAAGGTTAAAGCTTTCCTCAATAGTATAGCGATAACTAAATGCAATGATTTTCATTTGAATAATTTGTGAATAATCTGCATTTCCAACACGAGATTTCTATTTTTGGTGATTTAGGCCCTACCTCTTCTCGTAAGCGTATCACATTGAGTTGTCATGCAGTCATTCCGGAGAAGATTTCGTAGATCACTGAAACGTGCCAAAAATGAAAAGATAAAGGAAAACAAGGTGACGTTTCACGTTATGGACATTCTTAAACCCGCTAATGCTAACAAGGGTATTTCTAACCAAGTGATTAAAGTGTCACCTTTCACCTCCAATCAAATACACTCGGCGTTCTATCAACTCTTCGGGAGTATACTAAACGCACAGATCCTCTCCGATGAGTCAGTGCAGAAAGCAAACTCCTAATTTCTACGAAATACACTTGTATCCCCATAACTCGGTGACGACAAACACATTGGCGCGGTGGCTGAAAGCTCCCTCGCAGCCGCAGGTATGAACACTTCTACGTTCTCAGCTCATAGCTATCAAAGCGCCGCAACTTCTAAAGCTTTCACGAAATCATGCCAACAGCTGACTGGACAAACGCTGGTACATTTCGAACCTTCTACAATTAACTCCACCTTGAGCACAACAATCCCTTTAGTCCATGGGCCAGGCCAGATATTGGTACCATCTGAGGTGGCAAAACCTTTTTGGTGTTATTTTGTTTGTCGGGCATAGATATGCTTATCAAGCTATGATAGCATTTCCAAATGAGTAGCTTAGTCATAGCAAATGAATTTTTAACGAATTTGGTCTCGTTGTTATATCCCTATACTTCTGAATCGAAACTAACCGCTATACAAAGAAGAGCACTGTCTTCTGTATGTTCCATAGAGCTGTAAAGGGCTCACACCTGTAAATAAAATGGACTGTCCCAGACCCCTTCACAAATTCGTACCAAAGATACCAAAATAAATGAAGAAAAAAATTAATTAAAAATCAATGATGTAGTTTGGCAAAAAAAAAAAAGGATAGCTGTAGATATTGAGTATGAATTCCTCTACAAACTGCATTTTGGTTGGAAGATGAAAGCTTTTCTGATGGAATTTGAGGGGACTATATTTCATTGGGTACGTGTACGGAAAATAGGTGATTTTTTGAGTGACAAGAACTCGTAGTCTGGCTTTGCGGACCCCTGGACAGAATTAGAGCAGAACAACCCACCCTGGCAATCTGATGGATGAAAGGTAATATCTCACTTATTCAGGTTAGTGAAGATGAAACACCTCATTTCTCCCAGCTATTTTACAGAATTTTTTGAAATTTGAATTTTAACACACGTCTCTATGGGGAATTATTTACCCGTGTGAGCCCTATAGAGAATGCACGCAATACATGCAAGTCTATGGGAAGTATTCATCCCATACAAGCTCTGCTGGTTTATGTTGATCTTGTATTGTGTCAGATCTCTCTTCCTCCCTCCCCCTTCTCCTCCCTACTCCCCCACCCCCTCCCTCTACCTCTTTCCTCTACTCCCCCCCCCCCCCAACTCTATCTTGCTACAATTTCTTTTCTTAATATTATGTTCTTGTGGTACTAGATCTTAGTAAAGAGCAGTCATCAGTATCACAAAACTTTGAATGACTTCTTGTATTGTGTATCTTGTATTGTGTCAGATCTCTTCCTCCCTCCCCATCTGCTCCCTACCCCCCCTACCTCTCTTCTCTACTCCCTCCCCCCCCCCACTCTTCCTTGCTACAATTTCTTTTCTTAATATTATGTTCTTGTGGTACTAGATCTTAATATATAGCAGTCATCAGTATCACACAACTTTGAATGACTGTGTTAATCTTGTATTGTGTATCTTGTATTGTGTCAGATCTCTTCCTCCCTCACCTTCCCCTCCCTACCCCCCTCTCTCTACCTCTCTCCTCTACTCCCTCCCCCCCCCCCTCCTCAACTCTGCCTTGCTACTATTTCTTTTCTTAATATTATGTTCTTGTCACTAGATCTTAGTACATACCAGTCAGTCATCAGTATCACACAACTTTGAATGACTGTGTTATTTTAATGTATTTCTTTGTTTTGGCTACCACTGAAACAGCTCAAAATACATAAAGTTAGTTTGTTTGACAAAACAAAGTCTTATCAAGTACTTTGTAGGCTATAAGGTGATGATGACACACCCACAATCAAGGATAACTGCCTGGATCTATGTATTCATCTTATGAAGAACTGATCAAAACTGCAAGATTTATTTTAAAAAAAAACCCTAAAGGGCATGATTTTATAGAAGTGTCCCTTTGAGAAGCTTTATAATCCTTGTAAGTGTAATTTCTCGTAGGGGCAAATATCATAAAAAACACATTTATGATGCTTAAAATTCAAATAAGAAATATGACCTCCACTATAGGGCTCACACCTGTAAATAAAATGGACTGTCCCAGACCCCTTCACAAATTCGTACCAAAGATACCAAAATAAATGAAGAAAAAAATTAATTAAAAATCAATGATGTAGTTTGGCAAAAAAAAAGGATAGCTGTAGATATTGAGTATGAATTCCTCTACAAACTGCATTTTGGTTGGAAGATGAAAGCTTTTCTGATGGAATTTGAGGGGACTATATTTCATTGGGTACGTGTACGGAAAATAGGTGATTTTTTGAGTGACAAGAACTCGTAGTCTGGCTTTGCGGACCCCTGGACAGAATTAGAGCAGAACAACCCACCCTGGCAATCTGATGGATGAAAGGTAATATCTCACTTATTCAGGTTAGTGAAGATGAAACACCTCATTTCTCCCAGCTATTTTACAGAATTTTTTGAAATTTGAATTTTAACACACGTCTCTATGGGGAATTATTTACCCGTGTGAGCCCTAAAATGCAGCTCTATGGTATGTTCACAGGTGTTCTGTTGTAAACGCGTGCGCTTAGTCTTTATTCAAGGCAGCGAAGGGAATATCCAAAGGTTATGATGTCCACAGCGCTTAATCTTTATTCTAGACGGCGAAGGGAATATCCAAAGCGTATGATACAGTGTATATCCTTTTATCTAAAAACAACAACAACAAAAGCAATTCCTCGTGAATTTTACCGTATCTTTCAATTATTTATCGTTTTCCGGCGAAAACGCTACGGTGAAAACGCTGATACCACGCCAATGTCGCTTTATATCCCTCCAACAATATAAGATAATGCAAAAACAATGTACCGGTACACTACGATACATTATAATGAATGATATTGTAAATGAACAGAGTGATTTTTGTTTAAAACTGATGTATTTGTTGATAGGGTAGTATAAAAACAGTATAGATAATCCCTTTTATGAGGAACTTTTAAGATATGATAACGGTACATTGGTCTAGATAAAGACTAAGCGAACCGCGTGACAGCTGTGGACATCATAACCCTTTGGATATTCCCTTCGCTGCCTTGACTAAAGACTAAGCACACTGCGTTTACAACAGAACACCTGTGGACATACAGAAGGCAGTGCTCTTCTTTGTATAGCGGTTTAGTTTCGATTCAGAAGTATAGGGATATAAAAACGAGACCAAATTAGTTAAAAATTCATTTATTATGACTAAGCTACTCATTTAGAAATGCTATCATAGCTTGATAAGCATATCTATGCCCGACAAACAAACTGACACCAAAAAGGTTGTGCCACCTCAGATGGTACCAACAACCCATTTTTCGGGTCTTGGCCCATGGACTACTTGTTCTGTGTCATGCTGAATTAGGAAGACGCATGTAAATCGTGATGGTCTGTGATATGTATATCTTAATAAGCTAGTTCGGAGTTAGCTCATGGGCGCATTGGTACGAATGACCTTTCTCTTTTCTCAGTCGGTTAGGGGCACTTCACTCGTTTTAGAGCGACATAATGCATAAGCTTTACATAACAATTTATGGGATTCACAATCCTGTTCAAACAAAGAATAGAGTTGCGTAGACCAGATGAGCAGAACGATCCGTCAATTTACACTTGGGAAAGCATCCATTTCATTATTTTGCATTGAATGTATTGACAATCTCTTTCTATTATTGCCAAATACCACTTTTGCTGTCAGGTGGATGTGCTGGCAAGCAGCATTTATAAGTGTCTCATGAATAATCATTACATTACAGATGCTTATCCCAGTGAATTCAAAAACCATTATGCCTGTTGGTCCGAATGACCTTGTTTCTGCTCATGCGCAAAGTGGAACTACGAACTGGCTTATTAAGAACGCCCTTACATAAGTCACATAAGATACGAGACAACATTATTTTGTGCAGTAGGAATTGACGAGACACGACTTGGTCACTGGTTTTGTAGGTTCGGTTTACCAAACCGATGAATTTAAGCCTTAACCCTAACTAGGCCGGGGGGGGGGCCTCCGAGGCCCCCCCCCCCCCCCCCCTCGACGTTCCGCGCGATGTATCGCTAACGCGAAAAGCTATCGCCGCGACGTTTTATGACTTTTTTCTGTCGAGTCTCCCGCATCTTTTGACACCAAATTTGCGATGCCCGGGTGCGCGGTTCCGAAGTTTCGCATAAATATGTACATGCATGTCAGACCAAAAATTGCTCAAAAACGTGAATTCGTGTACAATTTCAATGGAAACTGTGCTTACAGTCAAATTTCATAAAAGCATGATTATTTTGGGGTTTTATTGATTAAAATCAATTAATAACATATTTTCTTGTTCAGAACAATGTTGTGGACAAGTTTCATCGAAAAAACAATGAAAAACATAAAGTCGAAAAAACAAGGAAATACATAAGAAATTCAAAAAAACAATAAAATACTTCAGACATTTTTTCGGATGGCTCAATTTTTTTCTCTTATATTTGCTTAGGACATTAAAAAGAATATTTACACAAAAAAAATGTGCCCATTTTGAGCTTTATTTAGTGATTTATACCAAATTGTCTGATTTCATTGCATCATTATGCATAAATTAGCATAATTCAGCATAAATAATAATTTTTTTAAAATCTAACTTCGTAGTACTTTAGATTACATCATAGGCAATGTGTGTGCCAATTTTCGTCGCGATCGCGCGGTCGACGGCCGAGATCTGGAGGGGGGGGCCTGGGAGGCCCCCCCCCCCCCGGCTCTATGATCTACCTAAATATCCCGGCCTAGTTAGGGTTAAGATGGTCGAAATTACCATCACCTCAAAACGGCGACGGAGTTGGCACTCAATTATACTTATGGTGCAGTATTTCTGCATATAACTTGTTGATACAGTAGTTATTCTAACCTACATGTAGTGTATATATGGAACCAAAGTCATGTCTTGAATGGCAAAGTGGTCCTTGTATATTGTGACAAAATTGGTATAGAGACACCCCTCTCAAGATAATGGACCAACCCAGGGTGTGCAGTGTGTGTGCACACGAAAGTGTGTACGGGGTATAGACGATGTCAAGGGACACATGCAGCGGGTACAAAGGTCTAAGTGCAAGAGGTATAAAAGGACCCTGCTCGGAGAGGGAAGAGTGAGATAGATAGTTGGAGAGTTAGAGTTAGAGTAGTAGATAGTGAAAGTAGATAGCCAGCCAGCGAGCTGTAGGGAGAAGGGCTCTGCCCTGGGGTGTAGATAGAGCGGTTTGGGAGATATGTTTTCTAAACTTTCTGGTGGCTTGGCTTGCTATCGCACACATTGCTTGTATCTTTGCTTGTAATACCGCCTTCTCGGAGGACGACTGCACAGGCTCTGCTTAATAAACACACAGTAACGGTATGTTATTCTCCATGACTCAGTCTTTGATGTCAACTGTGTAGATGTAAGCACTGTCGCTGATTGTCTGCTGTGTGATGTTTGTGATGGGTGTTTATGGTTAGTGATGTGCGGAGTGGAGAGTGAAGGTGCGCTGGTAATGTGCAAGATCACAATATATTTTTGTGAAAACGAGCCTACAATCAACCCCGTAAGGCCAAAATTCGCTACAAATGGTGGCAGCGGTGGGATCTTTATACATTACTGATATGCTCGAAATGTACCTCAGCTCATCTCGACCAGGATATGATATGGAATTGGAAGTGCTCAGAAGTGAAGCCAAGTGCTCTGAAAGATGCCTATAGACGGCTCTAATTGATGCAATATCACAAGCGATGTGTAGAGTGAGCTACCCCAACGTCAGAGCTCAGTTTGTGAGCTAGCTCATTTGAATAGCTCAAAGTGCAAGGAGTGACTATTTGTGAGCTCATTTGGCAGCTCAAATCGTGAGCTCATTTTGGAGCTCAAATCGTGAGCTCATTTCGCAGCTCAAATTGTGAGCAGAATCCCATAGCTCAAAATTTGAGCTGGGTCAATTTGTGAGCTGGATGACAAAGCTCAATATGCAAGCTCAATTTTTCTGCTCGTTTTGACAAGCTCGATTTGTGAGCTTGATCAAGGAGTTCGACTTGCAAGCTCAATTTGTGAGCTCAATTTGTCAGCTCGATTTGCGAGCTGAAATAGGGAGCTGGATTATGAGCTCGATTTGCTAGCTCATTTTGCAAGCTTGATTTTCAATTTTGGTTTACAGGAGCAAATTACTGACAGCTTGTTGTCTAGTGAGTAGTGTGCAAAGTGTGGTGCGCTAAATCCCCTAATGGACATCAATGAATTTGGAAGTGTTGATTTATGTTTTGATTATTGGATGGATGCCAAAATGTGTTTATCAATGTAAGTCAGTAAAAGTGGACACTGTGTGATAGCCAATAATCTACTTGTCTGATGTGTTCCAAAGTTATACATGTTGTAAAGTTCATATGAATTGAAACAAACATGGACAAGAAAACAGGGCATGTGGAGGAGCTTGAGAGGGAATTGGCTGAACTAAAAGAAAAGTTCAGTCAGTGTCGACTTGAAAAAGAACTGCTGGAGTGGCAGAAAGTGCAAGCTCAGGAGGAGTTGGGAAGGAAAGGTGGTACTGAAATGAACCCAGAGTGTTCAGGAGGAATGGTGGGAAGTCCACGAAGGCCTGACACGTTGACACAGGTTCAGTGTCATGACACGGACTCTGAGGTTAGATTCAATGTACCTGGTACTCCCAATGCTCAAAGAGAAACTGTTGGACTTGATTCAAATGCGTCGACAGTTCCAATGGGTAGGAGTGTTACTTTTGCACCACAGCAACAGCAGTTGTTCCCTATTTCATCGACTCCCCAAGATTTGCATGCAGCGCAATTGAACCTGAACAAATCAATGCTACCAGAATTCAATCCGCACCCAATGTCGACCATGATGTCACATGCCCCACATGGCATGCAAGGACATGTTAAACCACAGCGACCTCTTTTGGTACCAGACAGGTACAATGGAAAAGCGGCGTGGATGGATTACCATCATCACTTCGAAGCGTGCAAGGAAGTGAATGGATGGAATGACTTCGAGGCAGCCTCATTTTTGATGGCAAGTTTGCAGGGCGAGGCTCTCCGATGTGTTAGTGGTGTGGACAGTAGAGTGAGATGTTCATACCATGAGCTGCTGCGAATACTGGGTCGCAGATTTGGCACAGGTCAGCAAGCCGAGAACTTCTTAGCCGAACTAAGACATCGAAGGCAAGGCGCAAGAGAAACCTTGCAAGAACTGGGACAGGCAATACATGAACTTGCCATAAAAGCATACCCAGAACTTCCAGCAAACTCACGAGAAAGGTTGGAGAGAAACCACTATATTGACGCGGTGGAGAGTCAAACAATTCGCGAAGGAATCCACAGAGCACGACCATCTAATCTAGATGAAGCCATCCAAGCAGCGCTTGAAACTGAGAATTTTGAAAGGATTGAAATGCAAAGGAGGAACGAGCGTCTCAGGTCTGGAAGGTATACCCGAGGCCTGGGAAATGAGGAAGATGTACGCCTTCAGCAATTGGAGGAGATGATGATGCAGCGAATGAATCGCATGCAAGATCAAATAATGGGATTGTTTGCCAATGTGAACTTGAACGCCCCACAGAAGAGGGCAGGAACCAATCAGCCACCCTCCCCTTCAACTAACGGAAATTCGGAAAACCTCCAGTGGAGAGAAGGGAGGAGATGCTTTAAGTGTGGAGAGATAGGGCATCTCATTCGCTACTGTCCTCATAAGAAAAGAAAAGACAAGACACAGGGAAACGGAGAACAGCCCGCCGGGAGGCCCGATGGCAGGCTAGAAAACCCACAGGGCCAGCAGAAAACAAACCCAACAAAGGAAAACAGCCAATAAACAAAGATCCAAGTAACATGATCCCAAACATAGTATCTGGTGCAAAGCAGGGATTATATGTCAGCGGAACAATAAGGTCAACAAAATGCAGGTTCTTGATTGATACCGGTTCTACAGACACTATCATAAGTGCCTGCATTTACCATCAAATGGACAAGAA
Organism: Diadema setosum; assembly: GCA_033980235.1. Classification (NCBI taxonomy): domain Eukaryota; kingdom Metazoa; phylum Echinodermata; class Echinoidea; order Diadematoida; family Diadematidae; genus Diadema; species Diadema setosum. Next base: position 99,296 of record JAWLSL010000047.1, read on the forward strand.
ATGCCAGCCAGAGCTTTTTCCATTCACAGGAAGAATCCAGCAAGTGGATGGGAGTGCACTACGTGTGTTGGGTTCTGCATGGGTAGATATCAGAGTTGGAACAACAATTCAATCAGTTAAAGTGTTATTTGCAGACATTAAGAGCGAAGGAATCCTGGGGATGGATTTCCTCCTTCCATCTCAAGGTATCTTGGACTTCAATCGACGCATCCTTCAAATACACGGCGAAGAGATACAATGCACCACACAGAGAGGCGAAACCTTTGTTGCACGAGTCAAAGTGGCAAGCACCACAACCATCCCTGCAGGACATGAGGCCATTGTCCCTGGACGGATAATTGATAAGGGTTTAAGTATGGCAGGAACGGCTGTTATTGAACCATTGGAGAATGGTGGAGAAGTGGCATCGAAGGGAGTGATAATTGGCAGGACCCTGGTGGATGCAGGGAAAGATGTCATCCCAGTAAGAGTTTTCAATCCTGGGGACTCAACGTGTGAAGTCCAGGAAGGACTTACAGTTGGAATGATAACATCTGCGGATGTGGAACATGTGCAAGCCCAAGGCTGTGACTCTGATGACCTTCCTCTCCATGTACAGGACCTCTACGAGCGAAGCATCAAAAAGCTAGATCCACAATACCATCAGCAAGTGAAAATGTGTCTTGTGGAGAATGCAGACGTGTTCTCAAAGAACAGTCAGGACATCGGTCGCACGGACATTGTGCAACACAGTATCAAAACGGGGGACGCAAAGCCAGTGAAACAGAAAACAAGGAGGTTCCCGCTGTGCAACCAGCAGGAAATAGAAAGACAAGTGCAAGATCTGTTAGACCATGGAGTGATTGAGCCATCAGAGAGTCCTTGGGCAGCGAATATCGTGCTAGTCAAGAAGAAAGATGGTTCAAAAAGGTTGTGTGTCGACTACCGCGATTTGAACGAGGTGACGATCAAAGACGCCTATCCTATACCCCGAATAGACGAAACCTTGGATGCGTTAGGCTCTGCCAAGTGGTTCTCTACACTTGACCTCTCGTCAGGGTACTGGCAGGTAGCACTAGACCCCGATGCACAAGACAAGACATCATTCATTGTACGAAATGGACTGCATAAATGGAAAGTGATGCCGTTTGGGCTCACCAATGCTCCAGCTACGTTCGAGCGCCTCATGGAGAAAGTGATGAAAGGACTTCAGTGGGAGATACTTCTAATCTACTTGGATGATGTCATTGTGTATGGCCGAACTGTAGAAGAGGAAATTCAACGTCTGAGTGTGACATTCTCAAGGTTGAGAGGTGCCCATTTGAAACTAAAGCCCAGCAAGTGTCATTTGTTCTGCAAGTCAGTGACGTACTTAGGTCACGTGGTATCAGCCGATGGAGTTTCAACAGACCCTGCAAAGGTGCAAGCCATAGTTGACTGGCCTCGACCACAGTGCAAAAAGGAAGTGAGGAGTTTCATAGGACTGGCTTCGTACTATCGACGTTTTGTTAAGGGATTTGCAGAAGTGGCAGCCCCCCTGCACAAACTTACAGCAAAGTCAGCCAGGTTCGAATGGAATGAAGCTTGTGAGAGTTCGTTTCAGGATTTGAAGCGACGACTGCAGAGTGCGCCGATATTGACTTTCCCCACCCCAGAGGATGACTTCGTGCTAGATACAGATGCTAGCTCAGAGGCGCTTGGAGTTGTGTTGTCCCAAGTACAGGATGGGCAGGAAAAAGTCATAGCGTATTTCAGCAGGAAGCTCAATAAAGCTGAACGGAACTACTGCGTAACCAGACAGGAGCTGCTAGCCCTCATAACTGGTCTGAAACAATTCAGACAGTATCTGTATGGCAGGAAGGTGAAGGTACGGACTGACCATGCCTCTCTCAAATGGCTCCTTCACTTTCGTAACCCAGAAGGGCAATTGGCTAGATGGATTGAACAGATCGCCGAGTATGACATTCACATCGAACACAGACCAGGCAGGAACCACTCCAATGCGGATGGATTGTCTCGCATGAGATGTAAGCAGTGTGGAAGACAGGAAGAGGAAGACGATATTGGAATCCTGAACACTCAACTTGCAACTCCCTTGCAGGAGCAGGCAGGATCAAGTGTCAGAGGTATCGCTACTCAACCGTCTATGAGCACAGCCAACTTGCGAGAAGCTCAGCTTGCTGATGATTCCATGCACTGGATAATAGAACTGAAAGAAAAGGACAAGGCCAGGCCAGAGTGGGGAGAGATTGCACAGAAATCAACAGCAGTGAAAACATACTGGGCCCAGTGGAGCCAGCTAGAAGTTACAGATGGGGTACTTTGTCGTCGATGGGAGTCAGACGACGGGAGAACCATCAAGAGGAAACTTGTTATGCCAGAGAAGCTCCGGATGGATGCTATTAGGGATGTGCATAACGGCCCGTTGGGTGCACACCTCGGGCAGAGGAAAACGCTGGCAAATTTGAAGAGTAGATTTTACTGGAGCGGTATGGCTGCTGATGTACGCTCGTTCATTAGAATGTGCAATTTGTGCGCAAGAAGGAAATCCCCTACGAAGCAACGCCGAGCGCCCCTGCAACAGAGTAGGGTGGGTTCGCCTATGGAGAGAATTGCACTTGATCTGATGGGACCATTGCCAAAGACAGAGGCAGGGAATCAGTGGATCCTTGTTGTGGGCGATTACCACACTAAATGGGTAGAAGCTTACGCTCTACCAGATGCTAGGGCAGAAACGGTTGCCAAGAAGTTGGTAGAGGAATTTGTCTGCCGTTTTGGGATTCCACTTGAGATCCATTCGGACAAAGGTTCAAACTTTGAATCGCAGTTATTCAAGGAAGTGTGCCAACTCCATGGGGTAAAGAAAACCCGCACAACGGCGTATAATCCCAAATCTGATGGCATGATTGAACGCTTTAATCGCACTCTGGTCAACATGCTAGCCATCTCAATTGAGCAGGACTACTCTCAGAGAACATGGGATGTGCAACTGCCTTTCGCAACATCTGCGTACCGTTCTAGGCCTCATGAAACAACCGGTGAGAGCCCCAACATGATGATGTTGGGAAGGGAAGCAAGACTTCCCATCGACCTCACCACCATCGCAGTGGGAGATGAGGATGAAGAGGAACCAGAGGATTATGCAGCTGCACTACGCAGACGAATGAAGAGAGCTCATGACCGTGCAGAAGCATGCACGGGCAAAAGTGCAGTGCGTCAGAAAAGAAATTATGACCGAAGAACCAACTCCCCTGGACTAAAGGAGCGTGAATTTGTTTGGCTGTACGATCCTTCCAAAAGAAAAGGTGTTTCACCTAAGCTACAACTGCGCTGGAAAGGTCCGTTTCTGATAATTACTCAGTTATCTGATGTAGTTTTTCGTATACAATCCTCCCCACGAGCAAAACCTACAGTGGTTCACAACGACCGACTCAAACCATATGAAGGTGAGAAACTGACTGCATGGACTTGGGAAAGGCCTCAATCCGCCACTGAAAGAGAAGAAGACATGTCAGCGTCATCACCCCAACAGGAGCTGGACACTGCCGCTGAGATTCCGGAGGTCAATGAGATTCCAGAACAGTTACAATCAAATAAAGTCGACATTCCCTCTCACACTCCTTCCCAACCGAACAATGGCAATGTTGATGAAAATCGTCGCTATCCAAAACGCCTCAGAAGAAGGCCGGAATATTTTAATACGAACGTAGACCAGTAATGTGAGCTATGCGCAAATAAATTTTGTAAAATAGTAGGTTAAGGGAAGGAATTATTATTTGTTTATCCCTGTCAGATGGCTGACTATGATGATCGCCGCCACATCGGGAGGGTGGTTACCTGTCGCAAATGCGATAAAGTGTGCCGGAACAGGGAGGATTTGTATCGTCATTTGCGGCAATGCCACCACAATAAGGGTGGATATGACTGCCGTCAATGTAATTATTCATCAACTAAGTCCAGTAATCTAAGGAGGCACATCCACCATGTGCATGAAGGTCTCCACAGCCGAGGCAGGAGCAGGTCCCCCCAATCACCACGGCGGACGCCCCCCCCCCCCCCTCGACGTTCCGCGCGATGTATCGCTAACGCGAAAAGCTATCGCCGCGACGTTTTATGACTTTTTTCTGTCGAGTCTCCCGCATCTTTTGACACCAAATTTGCGATGCCCGGGTGCGCGGTTCCGAAGTTTCGCATAAATATGTACATGCATGTCAGACCAAAAATTGCTCAAAAACGTGAATTCGTGTACAATTTCAATGGAAACTGTGCTTACAGTCAAATTTCATAAAAGCATGATTATTTTGGGGTTTTATCGATTAAAATCAATTAATAACATATTTTCTTGTTCAGAACAATGTTGTGGACAAGTTTCATCGAAAAAACAATGAAAAACATAAAGTCGAAAAAACAAGGAAATACATAAGAAATTCAAAAAAACAATAAAATACTTCAGACATTTTTTCGGATGGCTCAATTTTTTTCTCTTATATTTGCTTAGGACATTAAAAAGAATATTTACACAAAAAAAATGTGCCCATTTTGAGCTTTATTTAGTGATTTATACCAAATTGTCTGATTTCATTGCATCATTATGCATAAATTAGCATAATTCAGCATAAATAATAATTTTTTTAAAATCTAACTTCGTAGTACTTTAGATTACATCATAGGCAATGTGTGTGCCAATTTTCGTCGCGATCGCGCGGTCGACGGCCGAGATCTGGAGGGGGGGGGGCCTGGGAGGCCCCCCCCCCCCCGGCTCTATGATCTACCTAAATATCCCGGCCTAGTTAGGGTTAAGATGGTCGAAATTACCATCACCTCAAAACGGCGACGGAGTTGGCACTCAATTATACTTATGGTGCAGTATTTCTGCATATAACTTGTTGATACAGTAGTTATTCTAACCTACATGTAGTGTATATATGGAACCAAAGTCATGTCTTGAATGGCAAAGTGGTCCTTGTATATTGTGACAAAATTGGTATAGAGACACCCCTCTCAAGATAATGGACCAACCCAGGGTGTGCAGTGTGTGTGCACACGAAAGTGTGTACGGGGTATAGACGATGTCAAGGGACACACGCAGCGGGTACAAAGGTCTAAGTGCAAGAGGTATAAAAGGACCCTGCTCGGAGAGGGAAGAGTGAGATAGATAGTTGGAGAGTTAGAGTTAGAGTAGTAGATAGTGAAAGTAGATAGCCAGCCAGCGAGCTGTAGGGAGAAGGGCTCTGCCCTGGGGTGTAGATAGAGCGGTTTGGGAGATATGTTTTCTAAACTTTCTGGTGGCTTGGCTTGCTACCGCACACATTGCTTGTATCTTTGCTTGTAATACCGCCTTCTCGGAGGACGACTGCACAGGCTCTGCTTAATAAACACACAGTAACGGTATGTTATTCTCCATGACTCAGTCTTTGATGTCAACTTTGTAGATGTAAGCACTGTCGCTGATTGTCTGCTGTGTGATGTTTGTGATGGGTGTTTATGGTTAGTGATGTGCGGAGTGGAGAGTGAAGGTGCGCTGGTAATGTGCAAGATCACAATATATTTTTGTGAAAACGAGCCTACAATCAACCCCGTAAGGCCAAAATTCGCTACAATATTTATTTGTGTGTGTTATCGTGCTTAATCTTGTGTCAGTTAAACTATACATTCAAAGATATTAAACATGAATAATATTTCATGAAATTGCAAATAGATTTAAGCCAACTCCAGTTTTTACAATTCCCGACCCCACGGAAAAGATTTGTACAACATAAAGCGAGTCGAAGAATACCATTCTCTTTTTTATTTCGGGAGCCTACCGAAACTGAACACACCTGATATTCGTGACGTCACTGAATGGATTCAGCAAGCAAAAGTAGACTATGACCCCGTTTACAGTGCGGGGCCGGGCTAGGCCGCGGCTCGGCCGCGGCCGAGCCCTACCTCAATTGCGCGGCCGAGCCTCGCAATTTTGTCCGTTTACACTGCTGGGCTCGGCCGCGCTTTTAGCTCAAACTTTTCAATATTTTGTCGTAGTGGCGCTCTGCTTGTTAACAAACGCAATTTCGTATAGCCTGGTTTTCAGACCCTTTGCCAACTGGATTCCGTAGCGACGAAGTCGCCGTTCGGGTAAAGGCCTTTGCCGAAGGAAAAATCCTTTGCAGGACAAAACCACCTTAAACTATACTAGTTTTCCACGTTGAGGGGGTTAATATCGTGAATAGCGAAATAGTACGGGCAGAGGGTCTGGAAGCCAGACTGAAATTGGCCGCGCATTATTTGGCCCAGTTTGCGTTTACACCAAGAAGAGGCCGGGCTCGGCCGCGGCTCGGCCGCGGCCGAGACCACCTCCAGAGCGAGGCCAAATGCGAGGCCAATTTTGGCCTCGCATTCGGCCTATTGCGCGTTTACACTGAAGCGGGGCTGGGCTCGGCCGCGGCTCGGCCGCGGCCGAGCCTCGCACTGTAAACGGGGTCTATGTCCTCTGGACGAATCCGACTTCAGAGCACTGTAACTTATGGCGGCCATAAGTGGCGGGCTTCCAAAGAAGAACGAAAGCATTTTCAATGGATTATGCAAGGAGCCGGGTGCGTTGCTATGCCAGTGCATAAATTATTTTTTGTCAGGCATTCATGAAGCCCCCCGGCTAGAAATTACCATGGAATGAACAAAAGTTTAACATTTTGTTTTTTTTCAAGATTCTAGCATAAACACAGCATATAATTTGTGCCAATTTGTAATTTTCTTTGAATTCCCACTAGTATCAAAGTGATATGTTCATGACTTTCTGTCGTTTGTACTTGATTCATAAGTTCACGAGCCAATTCTGCTCGAGTTCATTTCACGTTTGCGACAATGTGTGCCACCATTTATAGACACTGTGTGTGTGTGTGTGTGTGTGTGTGTGTGTGTATGAGGTGTTATGATTAAAGTTTCTAACTTGTTATGTACACAACTGTCTTAATCACCCTTCATTGTCTCTTGTCCACTAGAATGACTTCTATACGTAACTTTGAACACGCTAACCTCTGAAGACTTATTACGAGTGTTACGTAATAAAATTCCTGTACAAGTAGTGTGATTATAATTAAAATTCTGTTTGTAATAATGAAGTGTAACTCGAAGAGGTTTGAACTGAATCCAGGACTGAATCGAGAACACGCAGGGTAACTATAGCGAGTATCTGTTTCTGAAATCCACGGTTGAGATGTTTTACCTGTTTGTTTGTTTTTACAAGCGCATGCGCAGATATATAGGCTACACATAATGGTAAATACACAAACACACACACACAACACGTATGTCATCACACCACCTCAGCTACTCAGTAATGGAAACCTTACCATCACAGGTCAGTCTCCCTCCCTTTCTCGGCATCAAACTTCTGATAAAGTCATCTATTCGCCGCAGGAGCAATTAGCACTCTTTGGATCTTTGGTGTACTCAAGTTCCCAAGACGCCTCTCATATCAAGCGACTGATACGTCAAAGTTCAAGAAGGATCATCTCCGAGTTATTCATCTGCACGATAGCAAGTAAGAGATAAAATCTGTCAGATTTACGAGAGGAGACTCTTGCCATCTCAAACCAGCTGACGAAAAGAGATGGGAGTCTTAGGACCTCGCGTAAATCATCCAATCACGTCACGCGATTGAATCAATGCCAAATTTAGCGTCAGATGTTTATAGTCTCTAGATGAAATGCATTTGTGAAATAAACTTGTAGACTCCATGGTTCCATTGTATGTATTTTTGCACATCGTATTTTATGTTCAAGAATTGAGTCCTTGTAGCACACCATGACATTTTGTTAAATTGCATTGCACTACATTTCGCTGTACTGAATTACTGAAAGTCATTCCATTATTTCTTATGTATACATAGTGTTGCCAGACGATGTTACGTTAGTTAATTCCTCACTTTGAGAACGAAAAACCCAACGATCTTAATAGTTTACTTTTCATTTGGTCGTAACAAGACTGCAAATTCTAACTCATTTTTATTTACGTACTGTAGGCCTAATGGAAAAAGCAAACTATTGGGGAGGACGCGACATGCCCATCTTAACATCGTCCTGTATTATATATGTTTTGTACCGTTATGTTACAATGCCATGGTTTTCAGACTACTATTTAAAGTGCTCTTATTACATTGTGCCTGAACGGATTTTTCAGCGGATATTTTACTTAGGTACCTTTGCACTAGTAAAGTATGTGTTAAGATCGAAATGATGCCTGTCATTAACTTTAATTGATATCTTTACTGCACATCAAAGCACCAACTCCTTCAATTTGGAACGAACCACAAAAAAAAAAAAACCTGCTAAAACACATTACGTGACATTTCTGTTTAAATCATTTATTATTATGAAACTGACTTTGGGGAGACTATGCATAACACGGGGATGAAGGGTTAGGCCGTAACAAAAGGATATGGACAGGGAAAGAATACCAAACTACGGATTCGTTAATTGCCTGGTGCCGAATGGGAGGAAAGATACAATACTTGTAATTTTTACGGGGAGGGGCTGTGGCAGTGGAAGAAATATGTCGAATAGTTAAGTGGATGCACCCACACACACACACACAAAAAAAAATGTAAGGTAAGGTTAACAGTCGAAAAACTATGTCCTGTTGTTGAAATATTCCGGTAACCTTGACCATCCAAGTATAACAGACTTATAACATTTTTTCGAAGTACTGTACATAATTGAATGGAAACTTTAAAATCTTGTAAAATCCTTTCTTGCATCTTTACCCATATATCTCATTAAAATATTTTAATATTCTGCGAGAAAAATACAAAACTTCTCTAAGGTAGCCAAACACAGATAACACACGCACGCGCGCACACACACACACATGTGCAGCCAAGACCTGGACTTTTTTTTTTTTTTTGAACGATGTAACTTCTTGTCGAAATAGTTTTGAATTGACTAATATAATGATAAAAAAATTGGAAGCCAATTCAGCTATAGTCCGGATGACGGAGGGGAATCGGCACAGTAAGATCTGTTGGCCAGTCAGCAGGATCAAATTCAAAACGAGGATTAAACAAAGGTAACCAATCATAAGCTTTTATAGTTGGGTTAGAGATAAACTTTTCCGTTTGGGTAGAATGTAATCATAGACACCGTTTGCAACAAAAAAAAAAAAAAAAGAATAAAACTTTAAAGGACTGTGGAACATTCACAAATTTAGAGGGTTACAGCATGATTAGTTCGTAACAAGGTTGAAAAATGTGTGGGATATAATGATATTTTTTATGCTATTCTTCTGGCGATAAGGCATGCATACACCAGGATTACGATTTCCTGCCTCTGTGACTGTCCGCTGTGTTATGATGCGTTATCAGGAAAGATTTCCGGAGTCGATCGAGAAATCGCTCAGTTGCAGCCTGTCAACCGACACTCGATGTGTTCAATCTCATCAGCCGTATCTCTACTTTAAGACCAATAAAACGAACTGTGAGACAAGTTTCACCTAAGCATTCCTTAACTTGTATTTCCATAATCTTTACCCGGAAACCAATTAAACGAATCGTCAGACAAGAATGTTCGCTAAACTCTCCCTTCTACGTCAGCGATATGGAAAAAAATTTATAATAATCATAACCAACATAATGAAATCAGTTATGATGACAATAACATTATAAACACTTTCATTTGTATTACTGTAGTTTGCTAACATTCTTATTAACAGGAGCAGCTATACTACTCGCATCATGATCGCAGCTGTTCATTTAGCGAAGTGATGGCTAATGACGAAAAATATGAAAAAAAAAACACACACGTCACGATGGTAGTATACTCTTTCCTTTATCCAAATAACAACATCCTTTTCGTGAATATAAATTGTTCACGGAAGTCATCTTTCTCGAAAATATTGCTTTATTTATGTGTACCTTTTTTTCTGACCAAAGCCATCCAAGTACTAAAACTGATAAAAATTTTGATAAGCTTTCGTCACCATCGACTATAATTTTCAGAGGCCACGTGGAAGCAGGGAGCGTTTTTCATACGTATAATGCAAATCAAAGCAACCTTCACAACGATCGACCGTTACTCCAAGACCCTATACATTCAAAGGTTTAAATCGAGTTTACCTAAGGACATACGTTATTTGTAATACAAGTTGTGAAATGTGCGTGAAGATCAATTCATATTTTATTTCGATTTTCAAGCACAAAACAGTCTAGTAGATGTAAGGCGAAGACATCATGAATTGATCTAATTAGCATTTGTGGTTGTCATTCAACAATTTGACCAATAAAATCCCGTCACTCTTACCTACTTTAATGACACTGTCATCTATTATTGTCCGATTTTATCTATTAAAGTCAACATGAATAAGGAGTGGTTTTCACTCCATTGCCTTATATTTCAAGTTATTGTTGAACTTCATTGTGTACAAATCGTAAGTCATCTTCACAGATTTGCATTTTCCCTGCTGGATAAGTATCAAAATCACATGTTAAAGTATGAAAGATGGCAGTCATATCGTGTATCTGTGTGAACACTTCCCAACATGTCTCTTGAGCGTTTCATAGGCAAACATTTATTTTCAAGTGTCAACAACGATAAAAGAAGCCGCAATGGCAACGGACAGAAATCTGGAAATGTGATGTCTGTCGGCATGGCAACTGCTTTCTGGTAAGTTACTACTATTGTAAGTCTTTTTGGCAAAAGGCCCTGAGAAAAGTGTAACCATTATATGAATACCCTCTTACGACCCCAGCTACAGTCGGTTATGGATCAATTTTTAATTACAATGAGCACGCTCAAAATCGAGAGTTTTGTCACGTAACTCCATCCTCACAATCCGCCCATATGAACTTTTCAGTTCCTTCTTTCTACACTGAAGGATTGTTGCTGAAGAACAGTTTGAACAGGGGGGTGACGTCTCAGCTCCCTGGTTTGAAAGTACTGGGGCTACAGAAATTAACACAACACCAGCAGACTAAGAAAATGTTCAGGAAAAAAAAAAACCTGAGAGAACTTGCGCTGTAAATAACAGAGGCGATAATTGGTGTCGTCTGACGAAGTGACGAAGTTATGCTGCGTTTACACCATGTTCCCGGCAGCCACGGTAGCCACATTTGAGGTCACCGTGGTTGCCGGGATGGACGTGAAACAACGCGGTGAAACGGGATAGGCAAACGTGACAAGCCGTGATTGTCAAAAAAAAAAAATTGCCAAGGCAGTCTCGGTGCTGAGAAATCTTCTATGCCGTGATAAAACGGGGTGAACGCAACGAAACACTACGGCACGTAATAGGCCGTAACAAAACTTTGTCATGAATGTAAATACTGGTAGATATTCTGTTATGATAATTATATTGTATGGTTGCTTAAATATGTATATGTGCATGTATACAGGTTGACCAGATTAGTGGAGAAGTTTTTATTTGGTATAGCTATATAGAGTACATGCATGTGAAAGGAAATAGCTCACACAATCTGGAATGTTCTAGGAAGTGCCTACTGTTTGGCAAAGTGATATAATACATACACTGTACTTGTATAGCCCAACATGATTGGTAGTTATTTTTAGGTATGATGTTATGCAATACACACATTGTACCTGTAGCCCAATGTAATTGGCAGTCATTTTTAGGTATAGACAGGAAGTCGGGGATGTGGAAGGCTCTTAAACTTGCATGTACGTAGCCCCATGTTGAAGACAACAGAACCTTCACGAAAGGGCAAAGGGATCTATATAAGCCACATAAATTATGAAGTAGGCAGAGTACCCAACACCTCTGCTCTGAGAGTTAAGTCACTTCTGGCTCTGAAGCTACTTTGTCCTGTGTTACCTACTGACTTGCTCTACGTAGAGATAAGGCCTGGGAGACATATTGCCTGGGAGACATAGTGCCTGCGGAGAATTAATTCGCCTACATTGGTGACAGGCTCCATTTATTTCGTTGAAACTGTGATGGGCTGGATTCCTAGCTGGATATTATTTGCTGAATCATCATTCAAGCATCGACTGGACGCGGCCGTCATAAACTTCTGGATTCCACACGTGTCGCTGTGGATTAATACTTTGGATTTTAAAGTAACCTGTGCCTATTGATTAACATCAGAGGGATCATTTCATCCGTGCATCAAGGATCATTCATCTGTGCATCAAACATCATCTGTGGACATTTCCAGGGCATTGCAAGGAACTTGTGACGATTCCATTCTACTGTAACATACTATGTGTAAATGATTGCATTGTTATTCTGATATATAAGTAATATTGTGTATTAATCCTACTGATTGACCAGCTTGTCTGTACACAAAATATCATATCATATACCGCCCTATAGGTTCTTTTGTGCAATTATTCTCAGTGTGATTTTGGTCGTAACAATTTAATGGCGGTCGAAGCGGGACGAGACGGAAATATTAATAGTCTAGAATGACCAGACGCCATGAGAACAGCGTCTGTTTGCTATATGTTCACCGGGGCGAGGACTGGAACGAACAAGACTAGAATGCGAAGGAGAAATACAGGAGAATGTCTCATCTACCCACCATGCCCACGGCGCACTACGTTTCGGGCAAATGGGGCTGCCGTGGCCGCCGGGAACATGGTGTAAACACAGCTTTAAAACCTTCTTTTTTCTGGCCTCCTAAACTTCCATTATAGAAATCAAGGGGCTTCATGATCAAATCTTGTCTTACACAGCACAGTTTAAAACAGAGGATCACGTCTACTACGACTGCTGCTACCGTCTGCAAGTCTATTGCAAAGAAATGGAAGCATTTTTTCTCGATTTTCCTTCCATCTCCTTGCACTGTTTTAACTTTTAACAACTCTTTCTGGTCGCTTTGCTCAAAAAAAAAAATCAATCACTGTCAGAAAATAACACATGCCTCAAACATTGCAATGAATAGATCTGACAGGCACTGGTTTTGATTAAGCAGGTTATTTTCTCGTTGACCTCCCTCTCCTTATTAAAGTATTCTCGGGTTACGAATGTTTACATGCAAAATTGCTTTATCATCTTGTATGTACAGTAAAATCGCAACAACAAAAAAATCTCACAATTGGACGAAAATATAAGAGTGATGGAATTTCAAAATTCCAGAAATGGCACTAAACATTGATACAGTATTGCATGCAGCACATTACATGCATGGAAAAGAAATGTGATGATGTCACGTCACAACACTCTCATTACGCAATATCAACAGCTCATTATATATGTAACTATATGATACAAGATTAATTTCATGAAATGATTAAAAAATTTGATTACATAGCTCAAGCCTCACAAAAATAAGAAATTACTGTTTCTCCTCGATAAGATAATTACAGCCTCTTTCCCCTAAGAATCATTGCTGTGTTCTTACACCACCAATATAGTTTGAGAAAGGATGCACGTTTCTTTTGATATTCCACTTAAAAAAAGAAAAGGAAATTGAGTGATTGATTTGTGTGCCAATCAAGAGGAGACTTGTAAGCGGCAGCTCAAGCAACGTCACACAACAAGGCAAGTGCCATAATGTGTCGCGCCCATTCGCGTACAAGAAATTGTACGCGAATGGGATATATCAGATAAAAAGAGATATAAAAGGGTAAAAATTAATGGCAAAAAAGAAACGTGCCATAAAAACTTAACATTGGGCCCTTAAACTTCGTTGACCCCTGCCTGTGACCTTTAAAGGGACTGTACAGTACTGGTTGAGGTGGGGATTCATGTTTTGAACATTCCTAAGTGAGATAATGAAAAGCCTCTTATGAAATATGACAGAGCATATAATTTTTAAGAAGGATTCAACGTTTATTTGATGAAAATTGGTTTTTAAATGGCTGAGATATCCAAAAAAGTGTTAATAATAAAAGGCGACATGCCACAACTTTATTAGGATCTCTTTGTTTCACCTTGTTTTTGGATATCTCAGCCATTTCAAAACCGATTTTCATCGAATAAACTTTTGATACCCCTTAGAACTGCATGCTCTTTGACATCTCATAGAGTGGTTTCTGAATATCTCGCAAAACGTTAAAAGCTAAATCCTCACCTCGACCAGAACTGTACACACCCTTTAACCTTGTGGTGACCATCCACTCCCCAAGGGACATCTACCATCCAAGTTTGGTCACAAACGGACCTATGGATCAAAAGTTATGACCCATAATAGAAACGCGCCATAAAAACTTAACATTGGGCCCTAAAGTTCATTGACCCCTGCCTGTGAATTTGACCTTGAGGTGACCTTCATATATGGTAAAATGTGAAACTTTGTATGACCCCTCTTCCCTCGAAGTTTGATTGCAATTGAAGCCCAGAGTAAAGAGTTATTGAAGTTTTTGTAGCGCTACGGACAGACGACGGACGGACGGACGGACGGACGACGGACGGACAGACGGCGCAGGCGATCCCTTAGTCTCCCCTCACCTCCGGTGGGCTCGACAAAAATGAGTAACTACAATGAGCAATAACATCTCGTCGTGTGATTGGAAGAATGTTGATATCATGATTTTAACTAAGCAAACATGAGAAGCAATATTGTAATTGTACAATTTATAAATACTCAATATTACCCTTTACTCTTTTGACAACGTTAAGTCTGCAACTGAAATACATGGTCTAATGAAACACGCTCTTTCTTCACCTCAAGATCAACTGCATCATTTCCTTGTTACGATTTTATCTCACATGCAGACGTCCTAAGATGAAAGTTTCAGTATAACATAACATTGACCAATAGTACCGGAACTACTTGATTTTCTTCTGTGAAAATAGAGGTATAAGTATTCGTAATTTTGACGGAAATCACCTGAGCGGTGGAGATGAATCAAACGGAAAAGACAAACGCGAACAAAGCTGATGGAAATATTAATGAACCATAGCAGGAGTGTTTGCTCTTTTTGACAAGCGTTATTGAGCCTAATTAGAGAAAATAAGTCCATCAAACATCTAGAAAACAAACACAAAGTCAGTCCGAAGAAAGGGAAACTCAGAACCTCTGCCCCTTCGGAAAAAATACCCTTGGAGATTTTACTGTTTGCCAGGTGATTACTTGCTAGCCTAGAAATATCACAACGGGTTGATGATAACACGAAACTCAATCCCGATTAACCTGCCAGTGTGACGCTCTTCCGAACGAAATTATCCTCACTGCGGGAGAGAGAACTTTGCGGCTGGTACACAGACGGACTATTTCAACCATTGACTTATCAGAGAGGAGCCAATACAAAACAAAACAAAACAAAACAGAAACTAACATTTACGTAAGAATAGACAGGATTTAATGGAGGAAAGAGTGTTGTTGTGCAAGGTCACTTTTCTCATTTTCGGCTTCACTTCGGCTTTCTTTGTAGCTAGACGTATGGAAACAACTACTTACAGGACCATGGGGCTCGGCGTGAGAAAACGGAATCATCTGATTTGCGGTGTAATTTCAAATTTGTTTTGATATTAATGTATCTTTTTTGTTTCTGTCAAGCACGATGGAGGTGGGTTGATGGTGGTGGGCAATTAACCTTCAAGGATGAAACGATCGGGAGAAGTACGTCCATTTATGAAGGTACCCATCGGCCTTATCATTTGACTATAGGCTGTTATATTTTAAAATGTTATATATGACAGCAACACATACTTCTATACTTTTTTTCCGACTCTATTCCAGTAATATAATCCAAATACTCAAGATTCATTACATTCATAGATTCAAAATATAACTTTGGACTGGCACATAAGCTAAGCGTACTGAAGAGCTGGTTGGATGAGTTTTGACATTAATATGACTTTCGCAGTGTATTTATATGTCTCTAATACCACAGTATGAACTGTAAAGGTGAGGCCGCAAACTTTTCCACACTACCAAGTACAACTACAGGCGAACCCCGTTACAACAAACATGAATATGAGATTTCATTAGTACGGTTTTTTTTTTTTTCACGAGCGTTGTATGTATGACACACCCAAAGAAATACAGTCTCTTTGGACACTACATACTCGACATAGCGAGTTAATTTCTGAAACACATTACCAGTAATGGCATTTCATTAACACGAGAGATTGGTACTAGTAGAACTGTTAATACTCTCCCTATAATTTGCTTCAACGAAATAAAAAAAAAAAAAAGCGACTCGGGGGGTCTCACCCCCAGAAATGCTCTCTTAAATGCACTTACAAGGTTGTTTATGCAACATCCAGAGGTTGGGCAAAATCAAATTTTCTAAATATATAGTGTTAACGTGGCAGTGTTTGTTTGTTTGTTTGTTTGTTTGTTTGTTTTTCAACCAGTGTGGTACAATGCGTGAAAGGTGAACTTGCAATGCTCGGGTGAGCGCGAGACCACCGGGTTTTGTTTGTTTTATTACAACATCGTATTTTGTCACTAAATAAACTTTATTTTATTTTCAGATCAACGAACCTTGGGAATAACGAACCTCATTTCATTTTCGGATTGACGAACCTTCGCAATAACGAACATTGGTAATGACGAACTGTAACCAAAAGTTTACGCATGATGCACAACTGCTGAGCTAAAAAATAATAATACATTGTTGTAGTAATAATAATAGATAAATTAAAAAAAAAAAAGAATACGGGGGTTGGGATGGGGGTCAACTTCCTATTACATTGTACACCCTTGCAGGATTCACCACCGGGTTCGAATGTTGTAGGTGACCTACAGGTACAAGTTATACACGCACACATAAATGTGGCCCTTCATCACAAGGTACATTCACATATTTTGTTGACACCATTCTCATTGCGAAATACCGCGGTAAAAGATACCGCGGTAAATCACTTGGTCCCGTTCTCATTCCCGAAATACCGTGGTACATATTTCTGGCAAGCACTGCGCATGCGCATGTCTCAAAGGAAATTTGTAAGGTCACGTGAGAAATGCACCGCTGTACGATTAGCGGTATTTCGTGACACGATTTAGTCTTAAATCTGCCACGTGCAAAGTTTCAATTACCACCCTAATGGCACAGTATTTGGCGTTATATTTCGTGGTGTAATTGACATTCACATTCATTACGAATTACGAATTACAGCGTGAAATACGACGGGATTTTATCGTCACAAAGTGCATTCACATTAAATTCAAATACCGCGATATTTAGGGTAGTAATTAAAAATTTCCCACGAAATATGGCCCAAACCTATGAATAAACTGATATGTTATACTCAGTTACTGAATACAGTAGGTGGATGTTTTCACTATTATTTGAATTAAAAAAAAGAAAAAAAGAAGAAGAACACTACGGGGTGGGGCCGTTACAGTCTAGGTTGATATTGCAACCGAAAGAGGACGCTATTTCTCTGGCGCACAAAGTTGCAGCTGCGACGAGTCTCACCCCCATTTGCATGCCTTAAATGAAGAGTTGTATAAATACAGTGGTATGTTGAAGAGAGTATCATTTTAGAAACTCCCATAAAGTATTGAAAGTGGAAGGTAACATTTAGTACATTTTTATTGACTGTTGGATTTTGAATTCAATTTTTTTCGGGGCTCACAGTAAATTCCAGTACATTACTAGGCTACCTTTGCAGACTCATGCACTGCATGTGTGTCCATCATGTATATTTTGTGAAGAAAGTTCATCAAAACTTACAAACATTTCTATATACATTCTTGCCACACACTCTATACGTTATTACATCAGCTCTTATACTTTTAGATTTGTGTTTATAGATAAAAAAATACAGAAGACTGCAACAAAAAGGCTTAAGTGTGGCTGACACACAGAACTACTGACTAATTGAGTTTTGTGCATTATTCAAATTGTAGATAACTGTTGACTTCCAAATTTCTCAGCAGTGGCCTAAACAAGTCCCCCGAGGTTCATATTTAATGTTTTGCTGCATTTTGGGAGGTCTGTAAAAGGTATCCCCTACCTACACACGTACAGTACACTCTTCACAAGCGTCTGTCAGGGTCTGTGAGAGATGATAAAATCTCATAAAGCCCTACTACCAGGCCCTGCACACGACGTTGGAATCTCGATCTTTGATCTCATCTACAATCTGATCCGAGTTTACCTTGGTGCAGCTATGACCTAGGCCTACTAGTTTCTTCCACAAGCACGTGACAAACTTGTTTAGCTACTCACCGCCGGCGGAACGTTTTCAAAAGTGGGGGCACTTCAGGGTTTCATGAGCTAACAAGCAACAACAACAACAATAACAACAACAAAGGCCTTCAGCGCAACTTCTGGTACCACTTCCGGGTTTCTTCAGCTGACAAGTTCAGCTGACAAGCGAAAAAAAAAAGGTCTTCACCTCATCTTTCTCATTCCACTTCCGGGTTTCATGAGCAAAAAAAAAAAAAAAAAAAAAAAAAAAGCATTCAGCACAACTTCTAAATGTCTTCAGCTCATACCGCGCTCACACTTCGTTCTAGTGCCACTTACGCACTCTTCCGGGGTAAAAAAAAAAAAAAAAAAAAAAAAAAAGTGGGGGCCCGAGGCGCCCCCCCCCCCCCCCGGTTCCGCCGGCCATGCTACTATATTGCGCGATGTTGTTCTCATTACTTTCTTTAAAACGCGTATGGCATCTTTCCGTCTTTTGACATTTAAAAAAAAAAATAGTAATGATAATGATAACACTGACAGTAGTGGCATGTCAAGTCCATCCCGGTAATGTCCATGGCTGGAATTATGCAATATTCTTTCTTTGTCACATTTCTGTTCAATTTCTGTGTACAGTGTTTATGTGATTGAGTGTGACTGATCATACTTTAATGTATACTAAGTGGCACAGACATGACGTAAAAGAAATAAAAATGATATACAATTGCAGCTTAAAATGAAATAGCCTATTCATAAAATCAGTAGCACATTGTCGATGCATTGGATTATTGTACCGCCTGATTTCCTATTTTGTCAAATCACCTGCCACAAGGTCATCTGAAATAATAAAGCCTTCTTATCAAGCACGGACTTAAAGGAAACCTTGTGCATACGTTATCACACGTTTTTTTTAACATAAAATGTGATAAACAAGATGTGATTTGCTCTGCATGAAATAGGAATTCATGTACATGTACAGTATATCATTCACCGTGACCACCTTGATATACTGTATACAGATATTAAACGACTATCAATTACAGGGTGCGCGCACACACACACACACACACACACACACGAAAAGACAGGATGTCTGCATGAAAGATGACTTTCAAGTGGGATGTTTGTTCGCGCTGTATCCACTCCATGGGAGTGAATGTCAAATACATGTGTGAATGAAGTGAATGTAGCACGATGAATTCTTTAAAGTGTCAGTGCCGCCATCGCTAAATGAGAAGACTGCAACAGTCTGTGATATCACGCATGAACGATATACAGGAAATGAAAATATAATAGAATTTCACAAAATTTCATTTTATGAAAATTATTCATTCCTTTCTTTTCATACTGACAAATATTAAGGTTGATATACCTGTACATGTAATTCCCCATTTTCTGATAGTGGCAAATCAAGTGCTTTTTCATCATGCTAGAAAAATGAAAATACATGTATGTTATTTTCTCAAACCTCACTGCTGTGTTATGCATGTCCTACTTACACTGTATATTCTGCATTCACTCAATCCACATACGTGTACACTACATATATTTTGGTTTCACTCTACTTAAAAACAATAATGTTCTGATGCAAATAAGGTACTACACGTATGAGCAATTGGGATGACAATGCATTTTGATCTGATACTTGCATAGACAGGCGAATCCACTGCTATTCTTACTGCCGACTACAGGGAAGTTTGAAAAAGACATGTAGAAACGGGTGCACGTCACGAGACCGACAACCACAAGTCACACGTACAGCCTACAAGTTATACAGCCCAGGAGTCATACAGCCCATAAGTTCGACACTAAGCAAACAAAGCCCACGAGACCGACACATTAAACCCCATGCTGTTATATCTGTCAAACTCGTGGGCTGTTTTACCTAGTGTCGGTCTCATTGGTTTTATTTGCATGACTCATGGGTGTCGGTTTTGTGGGATGACCCCGAAGAAACAACGGGTCAGCAAAAACAGAACCGCTACATTTAGATAGTCTATCAATCTTCAAAACGGAGAATCTGAAAATGTTACAAGAAAACGCAACAAAGAAAAAACAAAACGCAACCTTGGTACACTGTACATGTATACATGAGATAGATAAATCCTCGATGTATGTTGCTTTCATGTTTGAAGTCGCAATTTTGGAACATGAAAACATGAATACGCAACAGGACATAAAGGAAAGTATGATTTATTGCATCTGATGAAGCACATTTCTCCACATTAGTATTTCTGGGGACAAACGAACAAAATACCTACACAAAGAGATGAAATCGTTGAAGACTGCGATGTTTGCACATAGGTACCAATGCACAGTGCACTACAGGTACAAAATATAAACACTGTACAAAATGTTGATGGC